>VUQS01076891.1:0-11470 GCA_015108495.1 Heterochromis multidens
TCACGACAAGGAACAAAGGCAAACAGAGACAATAAATACACAGAATGAATGAGGGCAGAGTGGGCACACCTGGAAAACACACCTGAACAGGATAACACTAACAAGAAACGTGAACTAAACACAGGGAGCGAGCATAGAGCGAGAAAGAGAGAGAGAGAGAGGGCGAGAGACAGAGCGAGGGACGAGAAACACAGAACACAGAGAGAGGACAGCGACATGACTAGGAAAGTGATGGGGAAACCAAGGAGAACCAGAAAACAAAACTGATACCAGAACCTAAGACAGAGAAACTAAGAACAGAATCCTTTCATGAAAACACAAACCAGAAGACAAAACCAAAGACACTCTAAGAACACAGAAATGTAAACACAAAGGCACTCCAGAGCGCAAGCATGAATATTTCATAATACAAAAATATACCTAAGCTCAAAATCCTGGGTCCAAGACCCAGGGACCATGACAGACAAGGCTTCAAAACAGGGATCCACAAACCAATGGGTGACGACATGTTGGTCTTTTACACATAGTCTTGGATGTCAACCTTCTTACAGTTTCTGAAACTAGACAGATATTGTTTCTACTGAGGTAACTGCCTGATTGTAACTGTCCATTACTGGGATGAACATTCCCATTTGGTTGTCTTATGTATTGATTACCATTGTGATATAATATTCTATATAGCATGAAAAACATTGCCACAGTTATTCTACAGCACAAAAGTTGAAGGTATCCTGTGAAGCTTTTGACCACTAAGGGCACTATGGAACAATGCTAAGAATAATTTGAGATCTTTAAGTTTCACTGCTTTATAACCAAAACATTTTAACATTTCTGCACTTTTATGTAGCACACTGTTTATATACCGTAAAGAAAACAATTTATTGATTAAGAATTTTTAAACTTATAATAACTACAATGCAAAACATGCTATAAAATATGCTACACAAGATTTTTGTGTTATACACCAAACCCCAATGAGTGGTAGTGACACTATGAGTATGTGCCGTCCTGTGCTGCAGTCCCCTGCCCACCTGAGTCTTTGGCGCTTGTGGAGTCATTAAAAGGAAACTGCACTCTAACGTGGAACATGGTGCCTCACGCTGACAGCTACATGGCCTTCATCAAGACAGGTAACAGCAGTGTGGAGACCTGCAACACCACCAGCAACAACTGCACCTTTCACTGCCAGTGTGGCCACACATACCTGATGTCTGTGCTTGCGTTCAACAACGCTGGCAGCAGTCCTCAAGGACAAGTTCTCAACTACACCACCTGTAAGTAGCAGCAGAAATGACATTTTTTTAGTCATGATGAGACTCATTTTCTTCTCTCTCTGATCATTATATGTTTATATCCATTTTTCAGTGCCCTGTTGTCCAGAGGATGTATCTGTCTCGACGGTGAGCTCCGACACTCTGGAGATCAGGTGGATGCCCTCACGGGGGGCAGTGCTGTACGAGACTCGGGCTGCACACAGTTCAGAGGTCATCCTTTGTAATGACACAGCACCAGTGTGTGCCCTCTCTGACCTCAGTTGTGACACTGCCTACAGTGTGGTGGTGACGCCCTGCAGTGAAATCAGTGGATGCAACCGTGCTTGTAAAGCTCACACCAAAAACACAGGTAGAAAGCTTGTGTATATAAAAGAGATATAAACACATATCCATGGAGAAAAAGGCTACAATATATCAAAATAGATCATTATGAGGGGTCCTTAAACAATGTGGACATCATTAACTCAGCCTTCCTTCTTCCATCTACATTAGCTCCCTGCATGCCAAAAAATCTGATGTTAAATCCGAAGAACTCCTCTGCCGTCACTGTCAGCTGGACAGCAAATAACAGGGCTGCTAATTACACTGTAAGCGCAAATGGAGATGATGACAAACACATCTGTACCACCAATGAAAACAGCTGCGACATCACTGATCTTTCCTGTGGCTCCACCTACGAAGTAAGCGTCATAGCAACCAGCACCGCTGGTCAGAGTTTACCCAGCTACTCTGAGTCTCTAGAAACAGGTGAGCAGTTGAATGCTTTCACTGATGCATCAGTGCTCCTTGCTGCTGACTTTACAACTTTGTGCAACTTCATATGTGACTTTATTGCAGGTAATTATAAGGGTAATAAAAGATTGCCTCTCTAATTAAACACTTTGCCCATCTTTATCTCAATTTTTCAAGTTTACAAGAGTTATATTTAGACACTGATATACAAAAGATGCCCTAAACACCTGTACTTTTGCTAGCTGCAATATTTAAATATACTAAACTGTACATTGATTGAAATGTTATAATTGTCTCCACACACCTCATCTTCTTTCACAGAACCATGTTGCCCAGTGAATCTAACAGTGGATCAGGTGACTCAGGCAATGACCAATGTCTCATGGTCTCATGCCAAAGGGGCACGCTCGTTCATCACCTCTCTGACATCATCACGCGGTCATGCCCGCTGCCATACCCAGGACTCTCACTGCCTCATGGGATGCATCACCTGCAGCACCAACTACACGGTCACCATGGAGGCGTTCAGCCACAGCGGACACAAGTCCAACTGCACCTATCAGGGTTTCTCGTCCAGTGAGTGATGTTTTCTAATAAACTGGCCATGCTGATATTATCTTGTGTTCTGCATATATGTCGACCAATAAGTAACTAAGAATGGGCAGTGAAAGATGTCTCTGAGATAAAATAAAAGCAGTATCCATAAAGTTTTGTTTATCCATTAGAGACCGTTAGTATACGCACACACCTATTGTGCTTTTACTGTGGATGCTCATATGAAATGTGGACAAAGTTTCAAATAATCATGTCTATTTATGTATATGTCCTCCATGTCAGTTTCAATTTCACATAGATTTTTTGCCTCTCAAACCCTTATTATTGTCAGAAGACCTAGCCATCTGCTGTTCAAACCTCCTGTTTGCCAGAGGAAGCCAATCAGAAGAAAGCTGGCTTAAAAGGAGGGTTGCCTTAACAGCAGAGAAGCTAAAACAACTCTTTCAGACAGAGCATGAACTGAAGGGCTCTGGCAATCATGTGACTCATGCTAAACTACTGCAGCAGAGTCTGAGACTAAAAATATGGAGCTGGAAAGAAGCCTAATATGTCAGGTTTAGAAAACAAATTTATGGGTCATAGGTCTTTATTCTATGTATTTAAGTAAAAATTGACTAGCAATTGTGGATTTTTTTATTTTAAAGATAAGCATATACAAGAAGATATGTCTTTTGATGAAACAACAAAACCAAACCTATACATCAGCTCTAACTAGTGATATGAAGGGAGGCAACTGTTGTATTGCTTATGAATCCAACTTTTTTTAGTTGTGTTCTTAAAAATGTTGCAGTGTCACTTTATATATATATATAAATCATAGTCATCTATTTTTTTTCCTTCAGCGTTTAAAATTTTTAGGGTATTTTAAAGGCCTCACACATCAATTACAAACTAGTATTCTAGTCACAAGAGATGCATCAATTCATTAGCGTGTCTTTGTCATAGGTCCCTGCTGTCCGTCTGGTGTCAAGCTATATAGTACAGCCAGTAACTCTCTACGGGTTTACTGGCGCAGCACTGAGAGCAGCCACAGCTCCATCGCAGAGATGGTGGGGAGCAGCAACAACTATAACTGCACTGCATCTCCTGGAGACAACAGCTGTGACTTTGGCAGGATCCAGTGCGGGGATGTCTATCATGTAGTGGTAGCTCCACTCACACAAGAGGGCAGCAAAGTCTCTTTCTGCCCTGAGAGACTGTACTCAGGTATGCCACAAAGCAGTATAAAATGAGAGTGTGTGATTAGTTTAATGCTTACCCTTTTACCATTGATTACATTATGATTGCTATCTCTTTTAGACATTTTTGCCATCATTTCCATGTTAAATCGGGGTTAGGTTTTATACACCAGTGAATGCAGTAACTGTGCTTAGAAAATAAAGCAACTTCTGGGGGATTAAACAGTGTATTGCAGCAAAAACATTAAGGAACTGTCAGAATTTGATTTTTCTGTTTCTGCTCTTTTAGTCACTTGTTTAGGAGACAACATTGGCACAGGTGAGTATGCTATCTATCAGCATTTTTAATCTGGTATTTAAAAAAATGATTTGGCAATTTGAAGTTTCTTTGAATTGCATTAGATTGTCAAAAGATTTTAAATGTTGCACGATTTTTTAAAAAAAATTCTGCATCAATCTCTTCTCCACCAGTGATTTACAGAGGGAAGAGAAGTGTGGACTAGCATATGGTACGTGAATATGTTACATCTGACTTTAGCTGGGTTTAGCAAATGGTAAGCAGTTGGCTAAAGGGAGAACATATACAGCAGGGGTGTTCAACATAAGACCTGGGGGCCAGAATTGGCCCGGCAAAGACTTCAGTTCGATCCACCAGACGGCTTTGGAAAATGTGAAGGAGTGCATAGATTTTGAACTTTGAATTGTATTTTCATAGTTTTTACAGCTTTTCGTATTGATAAAGACTTTTTCCATTGCCATTAATAAGTAATAGATGAACAATTAAATAAGAGAAAAGTTCCTGTTTTTCACTATCTACTATTGAAATTTCTGTTTTGTTTTTTATTTTACAGGGGGTCCACGGTAAACACAAAAAAGCAAAAAACTAACAAAAAAGAAAATTTTCTGTGAAATAACAAAAACTTAATGTTTTATCAATACAGGACAGTCTGGGGAATGAGCTACCACAACCATTTCTGTATTTTTACACATTTATCATGTAGAACAACTGAGATTGATTAAATGTTTAGTTAAATGTCTTTACACTGATAGAAAGAAGAGTTTCACTGGTTCGGCCCGCTTAAGATCAAAGTGGGCTGAATGTGGCCCACAATGTAAAATGAGTTTGACATCCCTGGGCTACAGTATTGTTAAGTTAGAGAGATTTTTCATTGTCATAGTTTTATTTACCATCTTAAACACTGTGAAAGCCATCTATACAATTAAAACACAAATTAAAAACAACTAAAAAAGAACTGCACAAAACGTATTAAAATATTTTTTGCATTGACTTAGACTCTCTAGCATCTTTTTTATGTTTTTAATTATATTATAAACTAGAGTAACCCTGTTTGCATATATATTAATGTCTCTTTCTGTTGGCTATAAACAACACACTGACTTCTGACATTGTCATCATCAGATTTGATTAAATTTAGCCAGTGACCTACAGTAAAAGTAAAAAATACTGCTGGCCAAATACAATTTTCATGTGTCTTGATGTTTTGCCTCCACAGAAGACATGTTCCTCCTCCTCTTCCTCATGCATCGTCCCCATCCTCACTGGCATGAACCCAGCCTCATAAATATATAGAGGAACAACTGTTAACCACAGATGTTTAGCAATGAAACATACTGGAATAATGAGAAATCAGTGTTTAAGAAACTGTTGTATCATGATGTTCATGTGGCATAGGAAAGCAAAACCACACTCTGCCCCAACATTCATAATCAAGCTCTTAAATATTTGAAAAACACAAATAATGGGTACATTGCGAGTCTTTGTGTACTGCTTAAAAATAAATTTACATACTATACTGGAAAAGTTATGTTGAATTGGGGAAATTCTAAATTAATTTTAACACTAAGTTACTGGAGTTAATTTAAAAAAAAAAAACAGTTAACAAACTGGCAAAAAAGGCAGTTATCAAAACATTTACCATGCTCCAATAGACAATTTAAATTACGTATGAAACATTTTTCCTCTCTCCATATTTGTTGGAAAGCTGACTGAATTATAATAAATTTATAGCTCCTGCCCCAAGTAGTAGTTCTCCTGACAATCAAGGGACAGAAACTGATCCATTCATCTTTAAATAGATGATTTTGTTTCTTTAAAAACTATTCATTGCTCTGTTTCATATTGTTAGGATGTAATGAACTGTTTGTAGTATGTGTCATTGTCTAAAACTGATGCAAATTTGTGGTAATAAAGAGTTCTTAGCATCAATTTTGTCTTTTATTTTGCATCTAGATATGTAATCTGTAAAACAATAAAAAGGAATTTGATCAGGATGTTGATAATGCTGAATATACTGACACTAAGAAAGACACTCATTGCCACTTTGTTAGGTACACCTGTTTAACTGCTTTATAATGCAATAATCAAACCAACCAATCACATGGCAGCACATGCACAATACATTCAGGCTTATATATATGATCAGGATGACTTGCTGACATTCAAACCAACCATCAGAATAGGGCAAGAAAGGTGATTTAAGTGGCTTTAAATGTGGCATAGTTGTTGGTGCCAGACAGGCTGGACTGAGTATTTCAGAAACTGCTGATCTACTGGGATTTTCCCACACAACCATCTTTAGGGTTTATAGAGAATGGTCCAAAAATAAGAAAATATCCAGTGAGCGGCAGTTCTCTGAATGAAAATGTCTTGTTGATACCAGAGGTCAGAGGAGAACTGCCAGACTGCTTCGAGCTGACAAAAAGATTTCTAAGAACAGGAAGCTGAGGTTACAATACTGCATGGGTTTGAACAACAAAATTGGAAAAATATTGCCTGGTCTGATGAGTCTTGATTTCTGCTGGAAAATGTCGATGGTTGGGTGAGAATTTGGTGTGAGCAACATGAAAGCATGGATCTATCCTTATTTCTATTAGCAGTTCAGGTTGTTGGTGGTGTAATGGTGTGGGGGATATTTTCTTGGCTCACTTTGGAACCCATAGCACTAACTGAGCATCATTTAAACAGCCAACCTCAGTATTGTTGCTTACCATATCCATCCCTTTATGACCACAATGTACCCATCTTCTCATAGCTGCTTCCACTGGGATAAAATGTCATATCACAAAGCTCAAATAATCTCAAACTGGTTTCTTGAACATGACAATGAGTTCACTGTACTCAAATGGCTTCCATAGTCACCAGATCTCAATTCAATAGAGCACCTTTGGGATGTGGAGGAACAACAACTGTGCAGCAACTGTGATGCTATCTTGTCAATATGGACCAAAATCTATGAGAAATGTTTCCAGCACCTTGTTGAATCTGTGCCACAAAGAATTAAGGCAGTTCTGAAAGCAAAAAGAGTCCAACCCAGTACTAAAAAAGTGTACCTAATGAAGTGGCTGGTGAGTGTGGGTTCATGATAATAACATATTGTTTTTACCACTGTTTTTTTTTTCTTCTTCTTTTGTTAACTGGTATGTCACTAGTAAAACTAACAAAGCTTTGGTAGTAATTTAAAGACTGTTAAGCCAATTGTATTAGCTACAGAGTCAGGCCATTTTATTTTGCATCTGCACATGAGCTGTACACTTGTGCTGGAAATACTGATGCTAAAAATAATGATTTTATATCTAAAGCCAAAAATAAGGCAAATACTAATATGCATTCAGTTTGTGATGTGTACAATGTAACAAATACAACACAAAGCTAATTTTTCTAACAATCATTACAACACAGTCAAGGAAGCAGAGGAGAAAAGCATATTGTGTTTCATGTGTTCTCTGTGTGGACTTCTGGGTGGAGTTTCCTTCTGTTCCTGGTTCCTGTGCTGACACACCTGCTTTCAATCAAGGTGGAGTATACAGTTAGGCATTTCCTCTGCAAGGTCTTTACTGCAGCCATAAATAATAAACTTATTAAATAACGTGGCCTAGTGATTTATACAGTAACCATACTTAGGAGATTTGACAATATTCAAATTACCCCTACAATGGTTATATTATATATTTTACTCTGTAAATTTATCCAGTCTTTTGAAATGCAGAACACTAGACCATCGGTTACCTTAATACTTGCTTTGAATTTGTAATTCTGCCAGCAGCTGCTTTGTTGCTTCTAAAACGTCCATGTTTCCTTCTTCAAGACCAACTTGATTTTCTCTAAACTGATTGTACATGTGACTGAACACTTGGCTGTCACACGACGATGTTAAGCTTGTTAAGGCAAACTTAACATCGTCTTGACAAGACTGTGTTAAATTTGAAACTGAAAATGTTAAATTCTCAGTTTACATCTGAGTTCATGAATGTGCAACACACAACACTAGCCGATATGTGTGTCTAAGCAGTGAAGTAAGAAAATAGTAAAATTTCACTCATCAAAAATGAAGCACCAACTTTTTGGGTTGTCTGTACCACACAGCAAGCCATAATATTAGTAAAATAATCCATTAAAATGCACACACAGTGAACAGGTCACTTGTTATTGGAAACGGTCCTAACTTCAGGTGGATGAGCTATAAAAACATTCACCCCACTCAGAGTTAAATATCCATAGAAGACAAAACCGTTTTTTGTACCAGACAGTAAATATGCTTTTTAATGCTGTAAAGTTGGGCAGGTTAACACAGCAGCCTTTGATGACTGACTACCTTTTGGAACCAGCTTCCAAGTGGCACCTAGAGGAACTGCAGTTTGTGACACCGCGTTGGCATCATTTTTCAACTCTAGAGGTTGGCCCCTAGTTCAAATGCCAAACCTTGAGATTTTTTATCAAGTAAAGTTCAATAATAATAATAGGAAAGTGTTTATTCATTTTTTTTAAGTCTTTAAAGTCTCAAATTTCAAAAATACTTACAAAACACTAGACATTAGTGCTGTTGAAAGTTTTACACTGAAAATAGAGAAAACTTTCCTGTATCCCTCCTTTTTGCTGAGCTCTCAGGGCAGCTCTGGTTGCTGGGGCTGTTGGAGGGGCAGCCTGCCCCCATTTGGGGAATACTGATTGGCTCTCAGGTAGAGTGGACCAAAGCTTAAAAGAATCCAGCACACCTTTTGTATTTGACTCCCTTCTATAGTTAACTAATTTTAATCCTGCTTTCATTATCAAAGATGGGATGGCTGGGAGCCATAGGTTTTTCTTTAGCTTTGGTAACTCTAACTCAGGTAAATATAACTTTTTATGTTAAAATCTATAAAACTGATCGATTATATTTAACAGTAGTCAGATCATTTTCCATTGTCTTTATTTGCAGATACATTATGGTGCAGAAGGTAAGATCATGAAGAAACTTGCTTTTAAGTGATCTTTAGACTATGTGTCTTAGCATAATTAGATTTTTTTTTTAATATATAGGCATGATTATGAAAAGAAAAGATCACTAAAGCTCAAGATGTCACACTGAATGAAGACACAGTGTGGCATTCAGATTATATTATTAATATATTTACCACTTGTGTTTGTGTAGTTGTATTGTTTGCTGCTGTGCAACCTTTAATAACAAAGTTTATTGTCCAAGTCAGTGCCGTGTATTTCCATTTCTTTCAGGGTGCAAAATCTTGTCAGCAAGTTCCTTAAATGCATCATCAATTCTAGTAAAATGGGAGAAATATGCTGGAGCAACGAGTTATATTTTGGACCTTCGAGAGAAAAACTCTCCACATTCTGCACCAATTACAGCACCCATGTCCGGACACCAGACTGAGAAGAGCGTCTATGGTCTAAAACCAGGAACAGAGTATACTGTGACTGTCAAAGCCTTTGTCTTCTTCACTGTGGTGTGTGTAGATTCAATTCTGGCTTTCACAGGTAAGTCTAACATTTTTGTAACAACACCAGCGATCACGACTGAGAATATTGCTGTTTTTATGTGTGTGCACCAGCACCCTCAGGGGTCAAAGTTAATGTGAAATATAAGTATTTATAAACACATTAAAATACATCCACAATGAGCTGATAAACAACTTGACTGAATACAAAGATATTCATCATAAAACCAAAGCCAATTGTGCCCTTTATTGCCAGAAATGTGCTATTATGCACAGACTAAATACAGATCTACACTATGCAGCACCCTTTAAGGAAATGAAAACATTATTTTAATAGTATAATTTTCTAAATCCCTTCAATTTTCTGCTCCCTAGTAATTTAAAGAAGAAAGAGAAAAACATATGGTAAGTGAATGTGTTATTCGGCAACAAATGTCTTTGTGCTTGAATACACAGAACAAAAAATATTTTGTGAATACAGTGAGACTACATCATTTCTGTGTGTATTTTCTTTTTATTTAACTTAAAAAAAACATGACAATAAAGCAAACTGTAAGATGACTATAGGCCACTAAAAATGTTAAGCCTAAAATAGTACATGCATTTATTACATACATAGATAAGACATAATAATTCTGTCTAGTATAGGCACATTTATGGCATGTTTAGTTTTATAATGAAAACCATTCGTTTTAGTTATTCTTTGCACAGTGATGAAAACATGCAAATTACATACAATAGATTTGTATCATTTGTGTTTCACATTTCAGTGCAGTGGAAGGTAGAAACCTAAAAGGATCATTTAGAAACTTTCCACATTTAAACAAAAGCAGTTCTTACTTCTGCTTTCAAATCTTGTTTTAATAACTTTAGGCTTTGTTTTTAACTGTGTGTTGGCCACACCTGTACCTATATGTACACACGAATGACTTACAATAAAGAAACAAAAAAATAACAAACTAAAACTAAAATTACTGCAAGCTGAATGCAATGTTGATGTGTCTTGATGTTTTGCTTCCACAGAAGATATTACACAACATATTCTTCCTACCCTTCTGCATCACTCCCACTGGAATGACGCCATGTTCATAAATATATAAAGGAACAACTGTCAATGAAGAATCATTAAAAAAACAATGTTTAAGAAATGGTTTGTTAATTGATTTTCATGTGTCAAATGAAAAACCACAGCATTTATGACAAGCAGAGACCATAGTGTAACAACAGTTCGTTCTGTGTGCCCTGCTTAAAACATGTCAGGAAGGCCATCCGGCATAAAAATCTGCCAAATCAAGACATGCATAGCTACCTGCTGTGGTGACCGCTTGTGAACATGGGAGCAGCCTCTTCATTGTAAGAAGTGACCATTAAATTAAAATACGATTTTTTAAGTTCAGCCCCAGGCAGGAGGTATCTTGGTAATGAAGTGGTAATGAAGACACTTCTCTGTTTCTGTTTCTTTTCATGATCTGCCTGTTTGCTTAAAAATTTTCTTTGTACTGTTCATGATTCTCAGAATTTAACTTTGTGCAGTATGTGTGTAAATATGAGCCTACTGTAGTTAATAAATGGTTTCCAGCATCAATTTGCATTTGAGTGTACAATAATGAGTAATTGATATGTTTAATTTGGATCATGTGTGATCTGTTGGTAATAATAATAATAATTAATATATTAATATAATAATTACAAGAAATATGTTCTTAAGTACTGTGTAAGTAATTTTAAGTACTGCGTAATGTCATGGTAATTTCCAGAAAAACAAACAATATTTCTCCATCTTACTTCAGTATACCAAGACATTTTGGACAATTTCCTGCTTCCAACTTTGTGAGAACAGTTTGGGGATGGCCCCTTCCTGTTCCAACATGACTGCGCACCAGTGCAAAAAGCAAGGTCCATAAAGACATGGATGAGCGAGTTTGGTGTGGAAGAACTTGACTGGCCTGCACAGAGTCCTGACCTCAACCCGACAGAACACCTTCGGGATGAATTAGAGCG
>VUQS01076891.1:11490-32559 GCA_015108495.1 Heterochromis multidens
CCACAGACAATACCCCATAATGACAAAGTGAAAAAAGTTTGCTTGGAAAGGCACACACCTGTCTATATAAGGTCCCATAGTTGACAGTACATGTCAGAGCACAAACCAAGCCATGAAGTCCAAGGAACTGTCTGTAGACCTCCGAGACAGGATTGTATCGAGGCACAGATCTGGGGAAGGGTACAGAAAAATTTCTGTAGCATTGATGGTCCCAATGAGCACAGTGGCCTCCATCATCTGTAAATGGAAGAAGTTTGGAACCACCAGGACTCTTCCTAGAGCTGGCCGCCCAGC
This sequence comes from Heterochromis multidens, assembly GCA_015108495.1. Taxonomy (NCBI): domain Eukaryota; kingdom Metazoa; phylum Chordata; class Actinopteri; order Cichliformes; family Cichlidae; genus Heterochromis; species Heterochromis multidens. The sequence goes on from VUQS01076891.1 coordinate 11,785, forward strand.
CAATCTGAGCAGTTGGGGTAGAAGGGCCTTAGTTAGGGAGGTGACCAAGAACCTGATGGTCACATTGACAGAGCCCCAGCGTTGCTCTGTGGAGAGAGGAGAACCTTCCAGAAGGACAACCATTTCTGCAGCACTCCACCAATCAGGCCTGTATGGTCGAGTGGCGAGACGGAAGCCACTCCTCAGTAAAAGGCAAATGACAGCCCGCCGGGAGTTTGCCAAAAGGCACCTGAAGGACTCTCAGACCATGAGAAACAAAATTCTCTGGTCTGATGAAACAAAGATTGAACTCTCTGGCCTGAATGCCAAGCATCATAGGAAACCAGGCACTGCTTACATGTTATGTCTTAATGCATGCTCAATCATCCAGGTAAGGAAATCCCAGAAAGTTGATTCTGTTCATCTGGACGTAGCGTTTTCAGTGGGAGAAAAGTTTCGTCATTCATCCAAGTGACCTGAAGAAGTCAAACAGGCTGTACATCAAGAGTTGGATTTAAAGATTACTCCCATTTTTTTTTTAATTCTGTTTACTGAACTTTGTGTGGAGATAAGAGATAAAGCATTCATAGCATTAATTGTGAAGGCATAGTCACTTTACTTTTAATAATTGTATATTGTATAAAACTGTACAGGCAACAGGGTGTGATGCTTGATATGAATGCATCTGCAGGCCAGTCTTGCAAAGAGACCACTCAAATCAGAGTAGACAGTGAGACAGATGGTGATTTTACACCAACATAGGAAAAGAAATAGCTCTTTAAAATCAAACCTCAGCAAATTACTTTGAAACCAGTTGGCCAGATACAAAAAGGAATCGTGACTCTGGGGAAGCAGCCACTATGACGCAGAGGTACTAGAGAAATGGTAAACCCAACAAGATGGAAAGTAGCCCATCCATACTACTTTTAAGATGTCTGCAAAATTATCATTTCATTTGCGTTTTCTGGAAGATAGTGACTAATGTGAATGATAAAAGGCTGACAGACAAGGCAGAGAGAGAGAATGAGAGAGAGTATGCAAACAATTACACTCTGATTCGAAATGGGTATCACTCCAAAACAATCGAATGCATAACTTAAACTCAGCTTTAAAAAACAACAAAAATAGATTCTAACAACCCAGGATCTGTGTGCAAAGGCCTACATGTCAGTGCCTATAACAAGAAATTCCCCCACCAGTTGATGGCTGATATGGTATGTAGTACTTTAGCTTTGATATGATTATGCCATGATGATCCTTTCCATATTCAAAAAGTATTCATGAGGTTTTATGCCCAATCATTAATCATGAGTTATTATTCATCTCTGGCTCTCCCCCACAGTGTGTCTTTTGTCCTGTCTTCTTCCCCTCACCCCCAACTGGTCACTGCAGATGGGTGCCCCTCCTTGAGCCTGGTTCTGCTGGAGGTTTCTTCCTGTTAAAAGGGAGTTTTTCCTTCCCACTGTCGCCAAGTGCTTGCTCATAGGGGGTCATCTGATTGTTGGGGTTTTTCTGTATTGTTGTAGGGTCTTTACCTTACAATATAAAGTGCCTTGAGGCAACTGTTGTTGTGATTTGGCACAGTGAAACTAACTCTTAATGATTCAGCATACCAAGACATTTTGGACAATTTCATGCTCCCAGTTTTGTGGGAACAGTTTGGGGATGGCCCCTTCATGTTCCAACATGACTGCGCACCAGTGCACAAAGCAAGGTCCATAAAGACATGGATGAGCGAGTTTGGTGTGGAAGAACTTGACTGGCCTGCACAGAGTCCTGACCTCAACCCGACAGAACACCTTCGGGATGAATTAGAGTGGAGACTGTGAGCCAGGCTTTCTCATCCAACATCAGTGTCTGACCTCACAAATGCACTTCTGGAAGAATGGTCAAAAATTCTCATAAACACACTCCTAAAACTTGTGGAAAGCCTTCCCAGAAGAGTTGAAGTTGTTATAGCTGCAAAGGGTGGGCCAACATCATATTAAACCATATGGATTAAGAATGGGATGTCACTCAAGTTCATATGCGTGTGAAGGCAGATGAGTGAATACTTTTGGCAATATAGTGTAGATATGATTCAAACCACTGTAGCGCAGTACCTTTAATACCTACAGCATGCTCTAATCTCTGTAATAAAATATTATGGTCAACAATATCGAACACTGGTCTGAGGTCTAGCAGGACAAGCACGAGCAAGAGTCCACTGTCAGAGGCCATAAGAAGATCATTTGTGACCTACTGGTTTACATGAAATTTACATTGCTACAGTTCCACATTTATGCTGACAACACTGATGTTGTAATAACTTATTACACAAAGGTCAAACTAAAATCTATTGAAATAAGATGTTAATAAATATATTCTTTCTAGTCTGTGCCAGACAACCAGTATCACAGAAAAACACACATTAATGCTTTTCTATCCATCTTCAGCACAGAAGAGATTTCACGTTAATTAAACACCATATAACTTGCCCTGCATCTGTCTGGATGTTTCAGTGTATTTCCTTTAAAACATCCCCAGGTACCAGCTTTACAGGGCACTCCTCCCAGAAACATTGGTTGCCACAGAGTTTTTTCACAGCACAGGTTTCAGTTGGCTGAAGTCCTTTAAATTACAAATGGCTCTGGTATTATCTTCAGTGCACTGTGAACAGTGCTGGTTATCAATAATGAAATTGTAACTCTCTGTAGGGAATAGATGGCATTCAAGGGTAAAACATGAGCCATGACTCTGCCAAAGGCATTTGTTCGAGACACCTAGATCTTGGAGATTTTTTAGCCGCTTATGTAACAAACATCAAATTGAGATTATTATAGAATAATTACATGAAGGCTTTTTAAATGCATAATTTTCTTGCTAAATGCACACACACAAAAACACACGCCACATTAACACTTTCCCGTTTCGGAATTTATTTTCATGGAAAACATGAGGGAAAAAGTATTTTCTGTGTGTCCTCAAACCTGTTTTAGATAAATGTCTGTCTCTTGAGGGTTAATCAACCTAGTCTGACTTCATGCCATGATGGTGATATTGGAAACAGTTTTGTCACAGTATAACGTGTTATCAGATCATCAGATCTCTCCAGGGGTTAAAGTGTGATTTGGTAGTCAGAGGAACTCTCCGTTCCAGTGTAGCAGGGCAGGAAAGAAGAAATTACTCAGGAATAAGTCAAATAATATGTACTTTAATGAGCTCCAGTAGATTTTTCTTTGTTTACAGGTGGTGTTCAACTGACCTGTGCTGCTGCTGTGGCTTTGTTCACTGCTCTTTGTGGATTTAACAAACTGTATTCCACAAAATATCAACATACATTAGCAGTTGTTAAATGAGCCATCATGGCAGTTTGCCAACCACTAGCCAGTATAAAGGTAGAATTTGGCAGTTGTTGCTAAAGAGCATCTTCAGTTTCAGTTCAGCTTGACTGCAACCAATCCTGTTACCTAGCAGCCATCTCAGAAAGCATCTGGGCACTTATTTAGGAACTTATTTTATTTTAAAGCATGGATGCATTTAACATTTGAGTTAGTTCTGTCAGTGAAATTAAAGTGATGTGAATATATACGACTATTTTTCATATAACTTTCACATCAAAAAGAACTGTATTTTGAGTGTAGAAAAGCATCGCTCCCTTTTCTATTTTCTTCTTTAAAGTATGTCTTAGTGTCTTAAATTATAGCATGCCATGCCCCATATACATGCGATGTAATAAAACGATAGTAGAATACAGGGGTGAAACCTTTAGGGGGGCTCAGCCGGTGGGTGGTCGACTCTCTTCGCTAATACCTCCTGGGCTGCCCTTTCACCCTCTGTTCGGATCACACCCCACTGCAGTGGCTTCAGCGCATGAAGGATGCCAACACCTGGATCACCCAGTGGTATCTGGTGTTACAGCTTTTTAAGTTCAAGGTGGTCCATAGGCTGGGGGCGCAGATGGTCATGGCTGATTTCCTCTCCTGCTCGAAGGGGGGCAGTAGGCTAGGCTGGGCAGCTTCCTGGCCTAAGTCGGGCGATGGGGGTATGTGGCGGGGTGTGGTTTGTGGGTTCAGGATGTAGAGTCAGGGGAGGCTGGCCAACACAGCAGAGCTCCATCGTCTAATCATGCCTCCTCTATTTGATCTGGACACCGGGACCTGACGAGAGAGGAGTCCTGAGCGAGAGAGAGCGGAGGCTGAAAAGCCTCACAATGAGTGTGCAAACCATTGTGTGTAGAAATAAAAACATTCACTTGCTGGCAACACTGCCTGTCTGCCTGGGTCCTTGTCACAATGACTTCTCGCAGTGTCTAAGAATTATTCAGAATAAATAATCACAGATTTCAGTATAATACATCAGTTTTAGGGTGGACACTTTAGTTATCAAATCCGAGGCAAAGGCTCAATCATGCTGACCAGAACTTTCCAAAGTAAGTTAAACAACAGTTTGCAGCAAAGCAGATAAGAGGAGAAACACTTACAACATTGTTTCAGTCTCTTAACCACATAGAGACAGTTCACCAAATCACCAAGCAATTAAAGCAGCAATATTCAGTACAGACACTGGAAAATCACCCTGGCACTCCTTATACCTGGACAAGAAGCAAACTGGTAAGAGAGCTGCTTTTACATTAAAGCTTGTGAATTCATACAAACCCTCTAAACCTTTTATTGTAGAGACTCAACACAGAGCATCATGCACCCCAATTCCACGAGTGGCGAATAGATTTGTCTGTCACATCAATGTAGTGGCAGCCATCCTGTTAAAGCCATCTTTAGAGTGATATGAGTCCTGTAAAATGCTACTATTCATATCATATGGTTTTTAGATTGCCTACTGACAGTTTTAAGTGTGCTAGTGGAAAGCATACAAAGCATCCATGAAATGCATGTAAAATTATTTTGTGAAAAATAGAAAAACCTAACTTCACTATCTGCCCACTTGCTCACCTCATTCTTCCTGCTCTTGTACAATCTCTCTGTCCTCTCTCTCCATGCTCCTCACGCCTTCTTTGCACTGACAACCACACACAAACATATTGTATTCTTCTATAACTAGAAAATAACATAAAAATATAATCTTATTATAATTATTATAAGAGCAGGCTGGGGATCCACATTTGATACCAGTATACACTGCTTAGTTATGTGAAATCATCATAAATGAATATGGGCAAAACAGAAGCTACATTGGCTTTATAATTTTTGGCTCACTTTAACTACATATCCACGCTTACCTGTTTCTTTTTGCTCTCTTTCTCTTTGCTGTCTTCACCCTGCTCTCTCCCTTTCTCTTCCTCTCTATCCTCCTCTCTCAGTCTTTGTGCTGTCAAGTTAAATGTAACAGTGAAACAGAATTTACAACTTTGTAAGTCACAGCAACGTCCCCGCATTATTAGAACAATTTGCAACAATCTTCTATCAACCACAGCAAGGCAAGTCTTATTTATAAAATGACAAGCTGCTGAAGCACATAATGCCTCTGTGTGAGTGCACTGTGACATCATGACATCAAGAACACTGGACATTAAAACCTGCTTTCATTCTAATCTGCACTGTCTTCAACAGAGAAGTTGGGAAAATATAACATTAAAAGATTATGTCAGAAAATGATTCTAAAATACATTATTATTATTACTATTTCTATTATTTTTAGGGTGCTATGATGAAATTTAGCTGTGCATTTCGTGCCCATAGGTTCTATTTATCAATTTTACCAAATATTTACTTCAAGCAATATTCAGTTTTATATTGAGGAACATTTCCTTTCAATTAATACAAATAAAAGAAATGTCAACTGTGTTATTCGGTAACATGGCTGACAATGTGTCAGAATTTAGGCCTATTGTCACAGTTTATGCTTATATTTAGTGTTTTTCATTAAAAAAAGAAACAAAAACATTCATCAAGTATTGCTATCATTATCATCGTCATTTATATCACCATCATCATACAAAAATCATATGGTAAAATATTAAAAAGTCCAATTGCACAGTAATTACATACAATCATGTGTTTCACATGATACTTTTATATTTATATTTTTAGAAGGGATTAACATAACTGATCTAAACACTATTATATTGTCTAGGTACAGTATATGTGATACTGAATAAATGATTACGCTAACTAGTTTACACTCTAACATTACCTTATTAAAAGGAGCCTTTGCTTTTCAGTATCATCTTCAGCAATGCTGGTATCAAAAAAGCAATGATTTCATAAAGTATGTCTCATTTTGATATAACTCGTTTGAATGGATGGGCTCCTGCTTGTGTAATTTAATTCATAAGTAAGGTTGGAAAACTGCAAAGTGCTCCTTTACATCATTACATTCAGTGTGTTACAATTAAATTTAAAAATTTTAAAATGGAAGCTGAACTGCAATAAAAATGTTGGGGTGCATTTCTAGAGAGGGAAGTCTTAGATAAGGATGTTGAATAACTCTAAATTCAGTGTAATGCAGATTTATGTTGAAATCACTTGTTCTATGATAAAAATTTTGAAGGAAGCATGCACTTCAGTTTTTTTTAATTTTTTTTATGAAATTCCAGTTTTATATCTGTTACTTAGCATTAATTCCAGGAGAAGGTGTCTGTGTGTTGCATAGTTTATGGATGCAGCATCCTAACCAAGCTTGCAAGTAGGGGGAAAAAGAAAAAAATAGAGATAGAGACCAAAACCTTTTGCAACAGGCTGTAAACATGTTTATTTCTGTTCAAAAGTTGAACATTATAACATGTATGTGTTAGAATTGACTTGCTTTTAAAGCCAGCTTCAAGTGGCCATTCAAGGATCTGCAGTTTTTGTTATTTTGCCATTGGATTCATTTTTAATCACTGGGGATTACCACTTGGTGAGAAGCCAGAAGCAGAAAACAACCCAACCTTTCTGTGTTGTAATGGCATTTTTATAATGGCCGATTTTTGGGAAGTTGCATTGCAAGATGCTCAACACCTCCGACCTGTAACATTGTCTAGCTCAGGACAATATCACAGCTAAAATATCAAGATGTTCACATCACTTGTCCTTATTCACTTTGCTTCATAATTGCTCTTTTGTCTAAGCAGGACAGCTAAAGTTTCCTCACAGTATTCTAGCCCATATCCACTTTCACATTGACTTCCTTTTTTCTAATACACGATGAGGAACTAGGAGGTGATAGGCCTTTATTCTCCTGTGACAAAGATCTTTTTCAGCCCAGCATGTAGCCTACATAATGTCAGCTCAGGGATTAGTCTATCTAGGAAGAAATCAGCGTCACTTTTTGTTTGTACTAAACACCTGCAAAAATTAACAGTTTAGAAATGACTCAAGTTAGTAACAGCTCCAAGCGTAATCTTTTAGGAAGTACATCCCATCTGGATGAAGTTCCAATTCACAAGTGTAAATTCCTGGCTTTAGTTTCAGTGGCATTTCTTTTCTTTGCTTAGGCAGCCCCTCCCACGCATTTATCTCTTCAGTTCAGGTCATTTACCGCTCTCTCATGTATTGTTACTTGAAGAAAAAGAAACCACTAGAATAATAAACACGTGTAAACATACAGTAACTTTGACAGAAAAAAAAACAAACAAAAAAACCCCTATCCCTGATTAGAGAGGAATGAGTGACATGATCCCGCTTGGGTTAATGAGTGATATAAAATAAATGGGGATGGGGTGTGTTAATAGGTCAATAAAGTTATGTCGTGAATGGCTCTAAATATTAAAGGTACGACAATGCTGTGTTAAAATAACGTTGGTCAGTCTCCTTTCATTAATTTGAAGACTTATGTGGATAAATTCATAACTTTTTTCTCTTGCGTATTTTACATTCATCGATCACTAAAACTCACACTGTAATTCAACTAGCAAATTATAGTAAATTCAATACCCCAAATGTTAGGCCTAACACAAGCATACTTGTTTAAATGAAGGGCACTCTCTGCCATCATATGAGAGATCCTAAAACTAATGTGTAATTTTCTGTAGTGTATTTCTTGCACATTGGTTTGTGGGTAGGATAATGTTTGTGAGATTTCAACAATGATGCAGGATCTGCAAAGTAAAACAGAAGACTTTTTACAATGTCATATAAATAATTAATTCTTCATTCTTAAGAGGGATTTTGAACATAAACTGTTAAAGTTTACAAGTCTCATAAATAAATGTAAAATACTAGACACAGCATTATTGGAAACTGTTGCCCTCTTTAACTCTGAAACACTAAGAGCAAGGAAACTGATGAGTTATGCCAGAAAACTGCTGTGATGGAGGTTATACCTACTGAGAGACTGAGCTCAAGAGAAAAAAAGCAAGGAAGTTAGAGAGGGTGAGAACCTTCCTGTCATCCTCATTTCAGGTAAACTCTCATCCATCCCGCCCTCCATCCCTCCCTTGTGCTGTGTTCTCAGGGCAGCTTGTACTGCCTGGGGCTGTTAGAGGGACAGCCTGCCCCCATTTGGGGAATACTGATTGGTTCTCAGGCATACTGAGTTAAAGCTCAAAAGAATCCAGCACACCTTTTGTATTTGACTCCCTTGTATAGTTAACTAATTTTAATCCTGCTCTCATTGTCAAAGATGGGATTGTTGGGAGCCATAGGCTTTTCTTTAGCTTTGGTAACTCTAACTCAGGTAAATATAACTTTTTATGTTAAAAACTATAAAACTGATCAAATTTATTTTTAATTTAGAAACAGTTATATGATTTTCCATTGTTTTTATTAACAGATACTTCATAGTGCAGAAGGTAAGAAAATGTAGAAACTTGCATGTCTATGTATGCCTAAGGAACTTTGTGTTACCATAATTTGATCTTTTTTTTAATAAATAAGCATGATTATGAATAGATGAATAAAAAAGATCATTAAAGCTCAAGATGTCACACTGGCTTCTGTTCAGTGTGACATTCAGATAATAACAAATATATAAGTTTGTGTAGTTGCTTTATTGCATTGTTTGCTACTGTGTAACGTTTAATATCAAAGTTTATTGTTGTGTATTTCCATTTCTTTCAGGGTGCAACATCTTGTCAGCAAGTCCCTCAAGTGCCTCATCAATTTTGGTAAAATGGAAGGAAAATCCTGGAACAACGAGTTATGTTTTGGACCTTCGAGAGAAAAACTCTCCACAATCTGCACCGGTTATAGCGTCCACGTTCGGACAGCAGACTGAGAAGAACATCTATGGTCTAAAACCAGGAACTGAGTATAATGTGACTGTTAAAGCCTTTGCCTTCTTCACTGTGACGTGTGTGAATTCAACTCTGGCTTCCACAGGTAAATTCAACATTTTTATAACAATACTGATGGTCATGACTGAGAATACTGGAGCGTAAGAGTTCAGTTAACACATACATAAAGTCAGGTAATGTGAAATAATCTCCCCTGCTCTTTCCCACCAGTCCCAGACACATCGCAGATAGTAGAAGGGCGAGCACTGTCAAGTACTTCAATCAAAGTAACATGGACAATAGTGCCTTCAGCACAGAAATACTACCTACAGGTGTACTCTCAGGCCACCGGAATTATGTTGAACTTCACATACACCAACACCACAGCTGTGGTAAGAAACCTGGAGCATTCCTCCCACTATGACTGCTATGTCTACACGGTTAACCAGGCAGGCGTGGGAAGCAGAAGCAAAGTGAAGACCATCACAACCTGTAAGTGACCAACTTTAGCCCATTCAGGACCTAGGGAAAAAAAAGCGTGGGTGGATATATTATAGTCTCTCTGAAAAACTTTGACAGGTGAACTTCTAACTCTTATTTATGTTTGATAAATTTAACAAAGAAAATGTTTAAAGAAATCTGATCATTTATAGGGCTCCTTCACAAACTGATGGAAAAAATAACTGAAAACTACATACAGCACAATACAGTAGCTACCAAATACTGAAAGTTTAACTTTCTACTGATAGTAGTATAAAACACTCCTCAAAAGCTGGGTCTTCATCGTCTTTGCTGATATAAACAAGGAGCAGTATTTCACATTATCCAACCATAAAAGCAAGTATGTTTCTTGATTAAACACAAGAAAAATATGTAATGTTTTTTGGATATTTAAAAGTATCTTTCAGCTATCTGAATTTGTTACCAGCCCCGTACAAGGGTTGCATGGAGTTATAATTACAGTCCTCAAGATATCAAAGAAAAAAAAATCACTGCTTTGTTTGTTTTTGCTGAATAAATCTGACTCAGGAGCAGATATTCCAAAATATATGTGTATAAAGTGAAAACTTACATTATAGCTATACACCTCTCTTTGAGTAAATTAGAAAACACATGAACTGGCCCTTTAACACTGCTGAACTTGCCTATCATTGGCTGTAATATGAATTTATAAATGGTAGCTTGACCCTTTGTAATTCTTGAAATCAAAAGTCATCAAGAATCAGTTTTAAGCTTGTTTATCAAAAATATTTCAGTGATTTGTGTCATATATTTAACAGAATTCATATCTGAGTAAATCCCTCTGTCTTTTTAGTGGTGCAGCCTCCAGTGGGTATTGCTGCAACACAGACTAACCAGGTTACAGCAAGAATAACATGGGAGCCAGTGAAGACTGTCCTTTCATACCATGTCAAGATCCGCAACCTAGATGAACCCAACAGCCAACCCTCTTCATACAATGTCTCAGGCACCAAGCTGGATGTTCAGGGCATCCTCCCATGTTCCACCTATCTGATATCAGTGTCCTCATACAGCATGTTCTTGGTTCCAAGCGAGCCCACAGACTACACATACACCACCAACAGTGAGTGTGCAGAGCCAAACCAATATCAATAACTTGGTGATTAGGATCTAGGTCAGCTATTCTCTCTGAGGCATCCCTTTCAGACATGCAGAATATGATCCTCAAGGAAAATTCAGATATTCTGACAACCCATTTGTTGTTGAGGCTGATGGGAAAAGAGATGTGAGAAGATTATTTGGGTTTTATTGCAGTCTACTAAATATTTGATATGAAATTTACATTCAAATACCGATTAGAGACAATGTACCATCAAAATCCACCCATTAGTGTTTCCTACCACTGTTTCTGAAATAAAATTATACGTTTATTTACATTAATTATTAAGTGTCATTCTACTGCGAAAAAGTTAATGTACTGTGTTGCTTGCAGAGCTGACACCTGTTTCATCGGTATCAGTGGACTACAGCTGTACCACTAACTCTGTCGCTGTGTCTTGGTCGGCTGTTTCGGGGGCCACTGCTTACAAGGTCATGGCAATTGGCAGTAATGGTACACAGCTGGAATGCACCAGCCAAAGCACCAACTGTCCAATCATAGGACTGAGGTGTGGTCAGGAATACGTGGTGCATGTAACGCCCATGTCAGAGAACTGCAAGAACTTGCTCAACACCACCTCGGCCACTTTTCAGACTGGTGAGAGACAGAATAAACATACACACAAAGAGAAAACAAAGCAATGCGTTCTCGTCCAAAGTCTGTTTTGATCAAGGTTTTTGTAGAGTGTGTGACCACCCATAACCAGCTGAGCCCTTGTTCACAGTGAGTTCTTTACAAGAGCATGGTTGCTTCCTTCTTCAGCTGTAAAAGCCAAAATAATCTCTTTTTATGTGAGGGAGAATCACATGTTTAGTATTGAAAAATCTGGCATGTCTTTTTAGTTTTAGGATCAAAATGCCTTTAATGAACCCAATCTGAAACAGGGCTAAAAAAGAATAAAGCAGGAAATAAGAGATAAAAAACTTAAACACAAACAGTTTGTTTTAACAAAGAAATATATAGCAGTTATTTGATATTGATGTTCCACAAATTTGGTATGATGGTCTAAAAATCAAACAGAAGGGGCAAAGAGACCGTCACTGCCATCTTTCAAGCTTCTACCTTGTAACTGAACTTCTGTTATAAATGTGAAGTCTTTGATTTTAAACTCAGACTTTTAGAAAGCTGCTCTTGAACTACACAAGACAATATGCTTCTCATAAGATCAGCAGTAGGCCTCATAGTGTTTCACAAGAATGTGTAAAAATGTGTGTAATGCTCCTTTAGATTAGAGGTTGAAACACTAAACATCTTTAACTGCAGCTGTATGAGAGATGATAAATAACTACTAGTATTTTTACCTACTGCATAATTATTATTAGTAATTATTTTGCACATAGGAAGTAATTCAACCCTCCAGTGGCAGTCAACTGAATGTTAGTGCTCTATTAAATTGTCACTGCTCCACCCTACCATCTATTTTGTGCACGCAGTTAATCTTTTCATCTCACATATCACTCCATTCAGTAGGGGATCGTGTGTTGAGAGTCTGTGTTTAGCCCCACCTAATGGGTCACATTGTGTTTGGCTAAGCTGTCATGACTTGGATGATGCTGAATATGATTTTATGAATAAGTATCTGTAACATGTCGAGCATACAGCCATTTAATACTGGACCATTAATACTTAAATAAGTCAATCAAATGATATAAACCCTTTTTAAAAAGGACAAAGGCCTGGGAAGGACAAAGGAAACAAATTTTTTTTCCAGAATAACTCCCCTCCTAATCTTCTAAATATTCATTTTAAGACAAGGATTGATATGTCAAATTTAAGAAGATGGCTTTTAACAAGTATATTACATCCACTTGTTTTTACCGCAGGGTAGTGTTTAGAGGTCACATCAGTCTTGCGTCACTTGGGAATACTTGTTTACGAATTTTTTATTCCAAGCTTGGTTTAGCGTCTAAGTTCACACACTTGTTTAGTGATCACTAGGTGTCTCCTTTGAAAACTGGGTCTCCTTTTGAGATTCACTGTCTATATCATATTGTGTTGTGTTCAGCTGGTTAAGAATGAGCCTGTGTTTAAGTGAAACCTGAAACATCATACAGTGAAAAGCGACACTGGAGCGCAATCTTTAGTATCAGGGTGTTTTAACCTGAACAGAGATTTGAGACGTTTTCCTTTGATGTGGATATGTAACCCAAATGACTAGTTTTGTTTGGTTTTTCTTGTTTTTTTGTTTTTGTTTTTTTTACCTGTCTTGTTATCCATCCATAGACACATCTACCATCCATAAACATGTCATGTGCCATTTTTAAAATAACTGTATGAATGTGTTTTCCCATCAAGCTCCTTGTCCTCCTTCCAACCCGATGTTGTTGCGAGATTGTAACAGTGATGTCATCATTTTTTCGTGGAATCAGACAAACAAAGTGGACCACTACTTGGCCAAGGCAGTTGACTCTAAGGTACTATATTTTAGATTCACAATGTGTTATTTTCTATTAAATAAGTTTAATTGCACAACTTATTTTTCCAGCCAAAAGATTTTAGCCATTATCTAGAAAACAGAATCACAGAAGTGGGGTTTCAAAAATAAAGCTTTCTTTTAGTGGGTTGGATAAAATATGTTTTCATCCAAAAGATTATGAGTCTTTATATATTCTCTTAAAGTGGTCAGACCAATGGTAACCCAAGTAAAATTAACTCTAGCTTAATAACCACCATATAAAGACAATGAGACTATTTCAATCTTGTTATCTAATTCTCTAAAAGCAAGCAAATAAACATGGTTTCCTCGAATGTTGACCTATGTCATAAACCAGAATATTACTAGATTATGTAAATTAGCATAGGCTAAATATTAAACATTCTTCTCTGCACCCAGGGAATGGTCAAGACATGCATGACTCGAGAAAACTCCTGCTATTTCACAAATACATTCTGCGGACGGTACTACTCATTCACGGTTCAATCTATCGCGGACATTTGCTCAAGCAACTCGAGCTCTCCTGTTGGCGTTCGCACAGGTATGACTAAATAAAATCTGCATAATTTTAGGTAACTAATTTTACTTTTTCTGGTGAAATATTTAAGAATATTTAAGAATCACTGGGGCTCTAAAACTATTTAAATAATTACATTTTTAGCATTATAAATTGTTGCAGTTTTTGCACAGCAAACTTAAAGTATTTCTTGTTCTGTGAGAAACTGAACTGAGCTGAAGTGAGTTCTCATAGAAGCGCCCTGTGGTGGATGTCTGGTCTAACTGCTAATGTTTATCACATTTCAAAACTATTCATCATAAATATGTTTCCCTCATTTTACAATCGTATATAAGTTGTTTTTAGTGTTCAGTTGTTCTCATTTACAAATGAAAACATTTTAGTAAATTAATGCAATCTTTTACTTCCACTGTCTCCAGCACCCTGTATTCCCCAGAATCTGCAAACAGCAGCCGACTGCAGCGTTAACAGTGTGCTCAGCAAGTGGGACAATGCTGAGGGGGCACTGTACTACACCGTGGAGGCTGTGGGCAACTACAGAAACAGCAGCTACAACTGCAGCTCGGTGTCCAACAGCTGTGTTATGGAGGGCATCACGTGTGGAGACCATCTGACCATGACCATCAGAGCTTTTGACAATGAATGTCCCAGTCCAGCGATGCTGGGGTTTCCAGCTGAGACAGGTGAGGAAAACATATTAGTGCCTCAGACATCTGCATTTGCGTTCACTCCATTAAATAACCTAAACAAATCTTAATGATAACCAAGGTTTAATCAGCAAAACATATCAAGTAAAAGTATGCAGTATGCAGACCAGACTCATCTCAGTGTTATATTTATAAATTAGATTATTTTTAATGATGCATAAATGTGGAATCATTTGCATGTTTTGGTGTTGTAACTAGTAACGATAGAATTTATTTTTTAATAAAATTGGATCTTTTCAATTAAGCTGATATTTTATATTTAACAGAATAATCTGTATTGTAGCTACAAGCTACTTTACATTGCATGAATGTAAATTCTGCTGTGTAAATACTACAGTATAGTGTAGGAACAGCAAAAATAAAAAAAAAGGATGGCTCAAAAATTACTTACTAACGGAGCAGTGTGTAGGATTTAGTGGGATCTTGTGTTGAAGACTCAGTGTTTGGTTATAGAAAAATATGGCAGCACAACATGATGCACTCCGTAGAGGACGACCCACTCCTCTACAGCTATGCAAGATTTATTCAAAGCTTATGAAAAACAGTCACACATGTTGCAGAAAAATGAAAACATGATTATGAATATTATATTCCATGTCTTTGTTACATTCCACCAGTGGATTCATCAATTAAAAGTCAATAAAGAAGTTGTAATTCTGTTTTCTAAGAATAAAGTTTCTTAATTTCTTGCTGTATAGTTTTAGACTGTTGCTTGGTTAAAACAAGCCTGCTGACTCTAAAACACGTGACCTAGGGCTGTGAGAAATTTTGACTGGAATGTTTGTAGGAATTTTCAACTCTTTTATAAACCTGAAGAGTAATCCAAAAAAAAAAACTGTACATACATTTATAATTAAAATAAGACAATGTTGCAAAGTGTAAATAGTCAGGCATAATTTGCTTAATTCTAGTATTGGGAAGGTGTTACAGATTGGTATTATTATTAACTTGTCCTTTCTACCTCAGTGCCATGCACTCCTCAGAACATCTCAGCAGTAAGGAATTGTGCAAAAGACTCCATCTCTGTGACCTGGGAGATGAACAGTGTAGCACTTTTCTATGTTGCAATGGCAAAGGATAGCAATGGAATCATTCACAGCTGCAACTCCATGGATATGTTCTGCACGATCAGTGGCTTGAAGTGCAGCACCAGCTACAAAGTCTATGTTATTGCCTCCAACTTCATGTGCAACAGCTCTGAGAGTGACATGGTCACCATAGAGACAGGTACTCTAAAAATGCTCGTTTATCATCTTCTAAGTTACTTACTTAAAAGTTACTTGAACTTCTTCTGAATTTAAGTATTAATGAGTAAAATGTCACATTGGCACATTTCTGTGTTTCATCCTGATTATTAACAGCCCCTTTGTATCATTTCAGCTGCCTGCCCACCAAATAGCCTCACTGCCACCCTAGACTGTGCAGCTAATGAGGCTTTGATTTCATGGTATGGAACACCCAGTATGAACTCCTACACCGCTACCATCATAGATGCAAGTCAGCGACTTCTAAGCTGCAGCTCCACTACAACCAACTGCAAAATACCTAACCTGAAATGTGGCCAGCTCTACACTGTTACTGTCAGCCAGCATGACGGCATCTGCTCCAGCATGCCCTCTAAGCCCATCTACATGGAGTCTGGTAGGAACATTTTCAATATACATTAAAAAGTTGACTCCATGTCACCTTATCTTTAGTCTTCACACTAAAAATGAATAAATTGAAAAATGCTTAGAGACTTATGTACAGCACAAATAGATTAACATTTTTAATATTATATAGTACTTTTAAATGGATATATACTCCATTAAAGCTCAATTAATTCAATTAAATTATGGAGGACATAGGGTCAAAGATAGGGAAAAAGTCAGATAAAATATTTTGTCATGTCTAGATGATGCCACTATCAATCAAAAATAAAATATGAAATATTTTATTTAAAAAAACAAGCTAAATTGTACATTTCAATGTTTGTACCAAACATTCAATACTTCAAAACTTCAAAAACCAAAAGCTGCCTTAATACCCACATTTTTATTCTGCACTTTGGCACAACTAAGACACTTACTCCAGGCAACCTGTGAAACTTTCCTTAATAATTTAAGTTTCATCTTCTAAGACTAAAATTTTTTTGCCTTTAAAAATTCTTCTAATACAATGACCAGAGTAAATAAGAAATCAGCTTTTTTTTATTTGGGTGAATTGAACTTTAAGATGGTGCTTTGAAAGTATCCTGCTGAGAAGGTCCCTGTGTCAAAATCTAGTTCAGTTAGCATTCAGCTCAAGGCACAGATTAGCCAAAGTACAGCAGAGGCTAGTACAGTTCTAGTGTAGTGCTGAGGCTGGCAGTCTGAAAATGCCTGAAATGTGCTCAGCATAAAGACTAAAAAGTTCTGATTTACTGTAACAAAAAGGCTTAACCCCTGGGTCAATCCTCAGACTACAAAGGTAATTTTTTCCACTGACAGCATAGACTATATAAAAAAGATGGATGTAGCCACTGGTTAGTGTGGTCCCAACATGAAGCCTAGAGCTTAGCGGTTTGGAGGTGCCACCAGAGACAGAACTGACTGACAAACCAAGAGACACTACACAGACCTGCGAAATTTATCTTTTTAACTCTAATGAATGACATTAATTAAAGTGACCAACATGTTATGTTCACTCAACCTAGTAAGCTCTACACTAGGAACACCAGGAAAGAGGTTATTGAGGTCAGAGATCAAGGAAGCTGAAGGCCATTTTCCCATACACTTTATACAGATTTCTTTTTGCAATTAGAAGTGTCACCCCCTGCTGGCCACTAGAAAGAATATAGGTTTAAGGCCCGTCCGCATTGGCTTCATTTTCATACCCAGATGCGAAGTTTGTCTTTTCTACTTAGTCCGTGACTAACGGTGAGGAGCTAATATAGTCAATACTCTAGATAGCTCTCCATTTTTCACCCATATCATATTTGTTTTGAAGATTATTACACCCTAGCTAAAGACATGAAGCCTTTGTCTTCGCTGAGTCTGGAGTTCATCTTTGCCTTTCCATTTCCGTAAACGTAGTTTGACAGAATCATTAGTTTTGAGTATAAAATCAAATGAAAGTTATTCAATTACCAATTCATTTCTTAGTTACCTACACCCACCTTTCTTCTCTTTCTCCAGTTCCCTGTGGGCCAGCCAACGCACTCGCCAGTGTGGACTGTGCATCAGGCAGTGTGACAATCAGCTGGAACGCATCCAAAAATGCAGAAAGTTATATCACCAAAATCTCAGACAGCAGCACACAGATGACATACAGCACCACAGGGCCTGAGCTGAGAGTCAACACACTGGAGTGTGGGAAGGAGTACATAGTGAAGGTGATGTCCTTCAATGGCAGCTGTGTCAGTCGTCCCTCAGAGTTACATTTTAAGCAAGGTAAGAAAAGTTAACTCTGTGAAGGCTTTTCATTTCACTAATGTCAGTGGTCCTTGTTACATTGTGAAAATGTAATAAATTCCTACAAGCAAAAACATCTGGGTTTTGTAGGTGGCTTAAGTTCCCATTCTTTGTCTGATCAGATTAATATTTTGTAATTGGTAATACGCTACCTAGAAGACAGTTTCTTCAAAAAAATAACAGCTGAATCTAAATGTATTGAGCTGATCAGAAAATTTCACTCCCCCAGTTCCATGTATGCCCACTAACTTGGAAACAAGGAGAAGCTGCAGCCAGAATTTTGTGGACATCATGTGGCAAGCAAGTCGGGGTGCCATAAACTACACTGCTGCTGCTGTGGATGCAGATGGCAGTTACTTAAAGTGTACATCCAATGAGACATCGTGCAGGCTGCAGGGTGTAATGTGTGGCCATGTTTACAATATTAGTGTGATTGCTGTGGATAACACATGCACCAGCATGAAGAGCCGCACAGTGAAACTACAGATAGGTACACACTGGCAAAAAATATACCTAATATAATACTGCTTGTGTGCTCTCACTGTCCAACTAACACCATCCATGTGTTCTGTGTTCTTCCTCTGCAGAGCCCTGCCCTCCCTCTCAGCTGACTGCCTCAGTGAACTGTAGCAATAACTCTGCCAAGTTAACCTGGAACAGCAGCTCCAATGCAGTGTCTTACACTGGCAAAGCAGTAAGCACAGATGGACACAATGTGGCCTGTAACACAGGGATGGAACTTAGTTGTAATTTGGGGGGTCTACACTGTGGAAAGAAGTATACCTTCACCATGTCAGCCTCAGATGGTTACTGTCAAAGCCCAGACAGCAAGCCAGTCATCCACACAACTGGTGAGAAGCAGTAACACCTCTGCTTTTCTCCCATCCTAATAACCCTCTCTTAAATCCTAAAACAGTAGTTGAGATATTGTAGATATTGTAGACAAATGAGTCTAACTCTTTGTCTGTTGTGCCAGCCCCGTGTGCTGTTCAGAATGTGCTGACCACCCTCAACTGTACCACCAACATACTGACCATCAGCTGGACACCGGGATCCATGCCAGTGAACTACAGCACCACCGCAGTGGCGACAAATGGAACTGCACTTCTCTGCATCACACAGAATTCAAGCTGTACTATGCCTGAGTTACAGTGTGGACAGCAGTATAGTGTGAAGGTCAAACCCATCAGCAGCACATGTGAAGGACCCAGCAGCATCCCAGAGATTGTAAATTCAGGTACGTTTTTCAGTTGAGCCGTTAAAGTTTATGACTTTACAAACCATCCTCTCACTCGACAGTAAAATGTTTGCTTCTTCTTCTTCGTCTTGTGCCACCATCATTTCTCTTACAGTTCCATGTGTTCCTATGAACATCCAAAGCTCTGTGGAATGTTCCACCAACAGAGTGCAGGGATCCTGGGATGCAGCTGCTGGTGCAATGTACTACATCTCCACACTGAAGGGAGCAGGAGGTTTCTCTGTATCCTGTGCCACAGCTGACCAAAGATGCTTCTTCCCTAGTCTGCAATGTGCTCAAACATATATGTTCAGTGTGACGGCCCTCAACAACAGGTGTAACAGCTCAAACAGTGCCATGGTCTCAGCAACAACTGGTAAAATATATATTTTGGTAACAGCTAAACCCAAGGCATTTCATTTTGAAACATATTCTTATTATTTTAATCAAAAGACTAAAAACTAGCAATCAATAAACATTTAGGTATTTTATGTGCAACCAGACCCTGACAGAGTGTATGCTTCTGTTCCACAGAGCTTATTTGTTGTCCAGAAATTTCTAAAAACACACCACTAAGCTACACTGTTGCTTTATTACAATTATCATCCACAAAGACTAAGGGTTTGAAAGAGTTGGGTTAATCACTCACATGATCAATGGACTCACATGATCAATAGTGGGTTAATCACTCATATGATCAATGGACTCACATGATCAAGAGTGGGTTAATGACCACCTCCCAAGAGACAGCCCCCACTAGGGTTTAAATACATGGGACTCTCCACCATTTGGTTTTAGAACTGACAAAGCCTTTTGGATGAAAGGTGAAACATCTTCAAACAACTTAAAGAAGTCCAGTTGCCTTCTTTCAAACCCTTAGACTACCATGTCCTGGATGACTGAGAACCTACACAGACAACCACACCGGTGCGCTCGTCAAGCTGCGTCAGCGGGGACTGCATACCCCGCTCCCATCTATACACCTGGCGAACGTCTGATCACAGGCAAACAAAATGGATGAACTGCTGCTCCTGAACTAAAAAAATTCAGACTTCCGCGAATCCACCGCCCTCTGCTTTAATGAAACCTGGCTCAGCTAACACATCCCGGACTGCGATCTTTGGATGCTGGACTTCAGTTTTTTTCGAGTGGATCACAGCGAAGAGCTCTATGGGAAAACAAGAGGACATGGAATTTGCTTCTACATCAATAAATGTTGCTGTTGTGATGTCACAGTGTTAGGAAAGTCATGTAACCCTCACCTGGAGTCTTTTCTTATAAACTGCAAACCTTTTTATTCACGGAGGGAGTTCTCTTCATTTATTCTGGTTGGTGTTAACATCCCACCACAAGCTTGCGTGTCAGAGGCTCAAAAACAGCTCGCTGACCAGCAGAGGTGGCAAAAGTACAGACATATTTCAGTCTAAATTTTAATTCTAATAAATGTAGTCATCTTGAATCTGTTATATAGAACATGGGAAGAGAAAAAGGAAAATCTAAAAAAAAAGAATAGCTCTATTTTCTATGGCCTACATTGTACAGGGTGATTTTGCCTCCACAGCTAAACAGGAAAATGAGCACAGTCAGGGGTTAAAGTGGGATTCAGCAGGTGAGAGAACCCTAAAATCGATTGTAGTGGCTCAGCATGGAGCAAAGAATCACAACTCACAGTAATTTCTATTGTGAGCTCCAGTAGATTTTCTTAGTGTACATGCT
>VUQS01076895.1:26362-42215 GCA_015108495.1 Heterochromis multidens
CCGAAACCCGGGATCGAACCAGGGACCTTTAGATCTTCAGTCTAACGCTCTCCCAACTGAGCTATTTCGGCGGCACGGGAGCAGGTTCTGTATATCTATACTAAATCGTTCACAGGCGCAAGAAAAGAATCGCGTGTGTATATGCGTGTGTATTTTGTCCCGACAGTTCATAGTTGGCGTGGGTATTTGTACCGTATAGCTATCTAAAGGACTGTAGTAACGCTACAAGTCACCTTGAACCGAATGAGGAAACCGACAGAAGTTTCCAAGCCATATGGAGCAAAAGGGCAGCACAAAAAATAAATGCTGATAACGCCATTGTTAACACTGTTAACAGAAACACAGTGAAAAAGACCACTGAAGGAAAATGACTGAAACGTTTCAGCTAACGCTGCATTTCAGCCATGTTCAGTTCCCACGTTTGGACACGAGATGGCGCCATTGTCGACTATAACATGCTTTCCACATTCACAGTTTATTTTTGAATTATTCAGAATCAGAATACTTTATTAATCCCTGAGGAAATTATTATTATTATTACTGCTATGCTCTCTATGACTGTGGCTTCAAAATGAAACTGATATCCAGCGTTGTAATGAGCTTTTTCTGCTCCTTTTGTTGGTCACATCACCATAGCTTAGATGCAGCATGAATCTAGGTCTCTACGTCAATCAGTCCAAAGAGATTTTTATTTACCTTGGATTGTTCAGCTGGGATGAGGTTGAATTTATATGAACTGAAGGCAAGAAAAAAGTAAATATATTATGGAAAAAATAAATATATTTACTGAAATATGTGTCACATCACTACTTATTAGTGTCAACAGTTTTTACTGGCCTGAAAAATATGCATGTTGACAAGCTTTATGACTTCAAGTGCAGTGTATGTTAGAATATAAACCTGTTAGCATGCAATATTCCATATATCTGACATACTACTGAATTATTTTTCTGCAATTTGTGCTTCACAGTCTTGTTTTTCCTTCTGAAGCCTTCATTTTCCCCATTCTTAAAGTGCTCCCTATACACATCCCAACAGATGTTAATTACACTAACTCTTACGCACATTAAAGAAGACCTTTAGAAAAACTGAGAGACATAAAATTGTAGTTGAAGCAATATTATAGGACTCGCCTTGGCCAAAAGTGGTAGAAAACCATAAAGCCTGCTAATCTTATCATTCTGCACTTCTCTTTTTTTCTAATGGGGTTCTGCAGTGATGCAGTGCTGTCCCTTTATTAGTCATACAATGTCCCGATGCCAGTTTCTCTGCCTCCCATCTCTTCTCTGTTTCCCCCCTAATCTCCCCTCCATTCTGCCTCTCATTCCCTCGCTCTCTCTCTCAATATCTCTCTCATTTTTGTTCTTCTGTCATCCCTCAAGGTGACTTTCCTGCCTTCACAGACACTGCAGCTGTTCCTTGCTTTTGTTCTGGAAGGCCTGAGTATGGATAAGAGATGAGAGAGATGCAGACCGGCAGAATAAAGGGAGGGAGAACCAAAGGGAGAAAATGGGAGTGAAAATAAGGAGGGGGGACTGATGAGATTATCAAGCAGGATGGCGGAATCTACAGTTTTGACTCACTGCTCAAATCAGTAAGGCAACAAACACTCACATACGCACGACATGCACAGACAGATTTGTTCTGGTAAAATGAAAAATGAAGTGTCAACATCAAGCAATTGAGCCGCCTTGACAGATGCTTACCTGAATAACAAGTTTCATCTTCATTAGTACTGGTGATTAGCACAGTTGTCACATCACAGTGATGCATTGTGAGGGTTCACTACAGTCAGCACTAAATACTGCAAGTATCTGGGACAGAGTTTCTAAATTTAGGAATCAGAGAAACAGGGAGCGGAAACAGGAGATGTCGAAAGGGAGGGACAGCTGGAAAAGAAAGAGACAGATTTGGACAGTGGGGTCCAGAGAAAAGGGGATGGAGGAATTCCCAAGTTGAAAGTGACACAAATGTCATATTTTATTCTTCTTTTACAGATCACATCCTTGTTAAATGTTAAATAGTGTTGGGATTTGAGAGAGATCACTTGAAATGAAGACTGCTTGACCTTTCAGTGTACTTCTCTGCAATAATTCTGAATGATGATCGAGTCTGTCTGTAGTAAAAGTCTTCTTGGTTGTTCATTTAAAAATCTGTATAATTTCCGTATGATCTGTACTGCTTTGCATTTACATTTTCCTCTCCTATCCAGGTACCTGTAACCAATAGAAGGCTTTCTTATATCAAATATTATAAATGAACTACTACTTGTATGGCACTTTTCTACAATTTCTGAGCACTCAAAGTGCTTTAGACTATAAGCCAC
Organism: Heterochromis multidens; assembly: GCA_015108495.1. Classification (NCBI taxonomy): domain Eukaryota; kingdom Metazoa; phylum Chordata; class Actinopteri; order Cichliformes; family Cichlidae; genus Heterochromis; species Heterochromis multidens. Next base: position 28,689 of record VUQS01076895.1, read on the forward strand.
ATTTACACAGATATTTCTTAAGCGTTTTCTACCTATCACACTCACTCTCTGATGGATGCATTGGGGACAATTAAGGGTCATGTCGACTGCAGGAGAACCATTGACCTTCCAACTGATAGATGACCTGCTCTACCTGCTGAGCCATAACCACTTTTAAAATGACACCACACAGACATATGGGAAAGCTTTTCCTGTGTAACTGAATTTGCTACTTAGAGCAGTTCAATATTTGAGTGCTGACAAAAACAAACACATTGGATATGATATGCGTATTGATTGACACAGATGGACTTTGATCACTTTTTTAATACAGATTCTGTTCTGCTCTATACAATGACACATATTATAAATCTTATACAATACTAATATTTCTCTATACACATGATCATAAATGTACAGTACAGTGTACACACATACAGTATTAACACAAATTCACTTACATGTATCTTCTTTTTACAGTAACTTTCCAGCTCATCAAGAGTTTATCACAATGGCTGATTTTCTGTCCGGCAGATGATTGTGGCCAAAGTAAAAGATTTTTTTGGACTAAAACCTAACTCAGACTCTTTAGTATTTACATCCCTGAAAAAATGTACATGGATACACAAGAATTACTGCCTTCTGTCTGGCTCACAAATAGTGTAAAAGGGGTGAGGATGAAAGAGGAGATAGCCCAAAGCCCTCCGAAGGAGCACTCCAAGTCTTGAGTCCATACAAAGTTAAAAGTGTAGTTTATCTACTTAGTGGACATAAATCTTTACCTACTGCAACACCCATAATACAACAGTTGATTGAGGGCTGGCTTATTGTTTTTGTTTTTTGTTTTTTTTTTTTTGGGGGGGGGGTTGTCCAGCAAGTCTGGGAATCCGACACGAAGCCCTGAGGAGAAAAAGAGACACCGGTGTTGTGTAACATGTCCAGGACTCAGTCCGGAGGCTGTCTGTCTATGTGGTCATTCAAACCTCTGACCAAAAGCAGTGACTCTGCTATCCAGAGCAACAAACAGCTAACACAAGGAGATGTCTCATGTCAGTGGTTGTTTCACCATTGTTGTGGTTTCTCAAGTTTGTCATGCTCGTTAACCTCATGTGACTTGAGAGCCTTTTTATTATTGAAGTTTTCACAAAATATTGCCCTTTAATTACCACTTTAAAAGTGAAGTGATCCTTTTTCAGCAGTATTTTCAGCAGTGGCCTGCCATTTACACATAGTTACAAATTCTCTATATCATTTGCTTTTATGTCCAGCAGCTTTTTTTTCTGTTAATCAGAAGATTAAATACCTTACCTTTTGCTTTTCCGCTAAAAATACATAGAAAGCCAAAAGGTCTATGTTCACACTCTGTTCACATCCTGTGGGTCATTGCTTTGCTCATTTATTGCACATAATCATTGACACACGCACACATTTCTTCATTTACACAACCACACATTTTTTGCAAACACATGCATACATGCACACTTGCAAACAAACGCTATCGTACAAATATCCTCCATAACCATGATCATTAAAGTTAATTTTTCCTAAAAAAACCCAAAAAACTCATGCCTTTTAGCTTTTACTTGCACACATTCTTCTAAAATATGGTGCTTATTGAAAATCAGGTCTGAATATTTTTATTTTTTTTGCAGTTTCCTGGTTTAGTATGAGCCTGTAAACTTTGAATCTTAATGCTTGCATTTATCTGCCTTTGATTCTCTATATGCAAACACTTTCACTCTAAGTTGATACATTGTTGTAAACATACAGCAGGACAATCAGCACCATAAGAATACTAATAACTCAATTAAGGCATGAAAAAATAAAGGAAAGAAAGGGAAACAGAGACTTCCATTAATATTTTTTTTGTCACTGAGAATATCTGTGCAGGTAGATATCGGTGTGCTTTCACAGATAACGATTATATATAGATCAGTGTGCAATAAGTGAATGAGTGTGCATGTATCTATCTGTGCATATGTACATGCACATGCAAGTTGAAAGTGCACGCACAAGCAACATTGCACTGTATGCATTTGCGGTTATCTATCCTTTACCCTACATTTGGGGCGGAAGCGAGTATTTTCAGTAGTCATGGCTATGGCTTGACTAGTATTGCCACAGAGACACACTGGCCATTTTGTCAGTCAGAAAGTGGATTAATGTCAGCCTTTGTAAGGAGAGCAAACTCTAATTAGAGCCCTTGTGTCTCCACATCTGCATGGAACAAGAGATCATGGAATTTCTCCTGACCTTTGTAAGCTATCTGGTTGTCGGTTTTTCTCACACCCCATGGATCATTACACTCCATCTATACAATCCAGCTCCATCTCTTGTCTTGGTAAGATACATATATTTCTTCAAATTCACACACACATACTCACACATCCACACTCTGAAGACCAGCCTCATTCCCTTACTGCCTCTGTGAGGCATCGATCAGTGCCATCACTGGCCTCCACCCGTGACTTGCGATTCTTTCTCTGGCCTCCCCCCTCCACCCAAGAGTTATGAATAACTGTCCCCCCACTGGGAGCTGGGTCCACTTGCAGAAGTGAAACAACCCTTTTCTTAACACGTGTTTTGAGTGCGCGGCGCAGTTTCTGCCTGGTGAAAGCGTAGAGCAGAGGATGAAAGATAGTGGTTCCATAAGCCATCGCCAAGAAGCACAGACGGAGCCGCACCAGGCTGTCGCTTGGACCCATGCACAGGATTAAAACATTGACTGCAGACAGAGGAGCCCAGCAGCCGAGGAATGTGGATATGATGATTAGGGACATTTTTAGGACACGACGTTGACGTTCCCGACGGTCCCTGTGCCTCCGCACTGCTCGCCGCAAAGCGATAATGGCAGAAACTGAGGCCTGTACACCCATGGAGGAAGCGGGCAGGGGTGTGTTGGCATGGGTCTGAGCTGAGGCTGAAGGTGGGGTTGGAGAAACAGGGGTGGCAGGTGTGGTTGCGATGGGGGTGGTCGCAGCAGTGCTGACAGTAGTGACTGTTGCTCCACTGTCAGACATCCCTTGGGGCATGGAGGAGAGTGGCGGGGGTGATGTCGGTGTAGGGGTGGGAGAGGGAATGAGGGAAGGATGGCTGAGGTTCTGGTTCTGGTTGGAGGACACTGCCTCTGTGGGCAGGCTTAAGTCCTTCTTCCTCTGCCTCCTGCAACGTATCCTGCAGGTGGAGTCCTTTGCACGTGTGCTCCTCATCATGTGAGAGCCAATGCGGATGTTGAGGGCCTGTAGGATCCTGGAGTACGTAAACAACATTACTGCCACAGCGATAAAGAAGCAGGGCACTTGGAGGAGCAGGTGGTAATACATAGCCAAGCCTGTGTAATACCCCTGCCCTCCGACGCAAAGCAATGTCCTGTTCTGCCATACTGGAGGCAGGTGTTGTGAAGGGGATGGTGGTGTAGTTGAGGGTAATAAGGAAGGTGACAGGGAGGAAAAAATGGTGGTCTGTTCAGTGATGAGCTGAGAGTCATTGTTCTGCCTTTCCTCGTGTTCACCATCCTCAGCCCTTGAAGAGAAGAAGTCCCCCTCAAGAAAGGGCAGGAAGAAAACGGCCAAAGACACAGCCCACACTGTTGCCAGGAGCAGCGCAGCACGTCTGGGGGTCAGCAGACGACTGGCTGGACGCACTGAGATGTCGTATCGGTCCAAACTGATTACTAAAACGTTGACTGCTGTAGCCACGCTGGTGAACGTCACACAGGCCTCATGAAAGCAGCAAAGTGTGGCCAGGCTGCTAACTCCATTTTCATTTGCTGGTAGCAGGATAACAGCTACAGTGAGTGGCAGACACAGCACGCAGACCAGTATGTCGAGCACATGTAGGTTGACTGTGACCAGGTTGCTGACTGAGTCCACCAGGTTGGACTGAGCACAGTAGAGCACAAGTACGGTCAGGTTGCTGCTGAAGCCTAATACAAGCTCCAGCATTAGCACAGTGGTCAGAGACACCTGGAAGCCCAGAGGGTAGGGTGTGCTCCAGCCCTCCTCCACACCAACTTCACTACCTCCATCCAGCAGGCCTACCCCCTGGCCGTCACTGGTTTCCAGGAGGTCACGATAGCCTTCGGTCTCCATTGACGCCACAGCAGTCCTTTACACATAGCAACAGAGGCCGCCGTACATGACCATGTTCTATGTTCCCTTTTCCTCTGGCTCAAATGAGACAGCGATGGAGGAGCTGTGGTTGTATCTACGAAAAATAAGAGAAGAGATATGGAGGAGAAAAGAAAGAGAAAGAGAGACAGGGGACAGAGAATGATCAAGCAGTTTGGCAGTCAGTTTACTCAAAAATAACGTTCCACAACAAGTACAAGTCAAACTTGTCAGATTTCACAAGTGAAGGGAAGCTACGAGCTGAAGCTATGAGGGAGGTGAAAGTGATCTCGGCAGTCGAGTGGAGTCATGGGGTGCAGTTCAAGCTGCTGCTGATGACCCATGATGTCTCGCTGGCCTCAACAGTGAAACAACAACATGCTCCATACAGATAGTGGTAACAATTGAGAGAGAATGTGGAGCAGGATGTGTCTTGGGGTATATGTGAAGGTCTGAATGAATTACACAGAGACAAAGTATCCCTGAACTGTATAGATTTTAACAAACTAGTGAGGATATGTTTTTATGATGAGCCTATAATCCACATACTATGCAGAATTCAAAAGAAAAACCATTCCCTCATAAACATGAGTGGGTGGATGTTTGATTCATTCTTATGCAACATACATTATGTGGGTCAGAAATGAAAGCTGGCAGGATAAAGCATGTGCAGATAAGCAGGAATAAACCAACACACCTGTACTGTCAAGATGTCAGTGACGCACTACATGTTGTGTCTGGCAGCTAGCTTTACAAGTACCTATTCCAAAGTGATTAACAGCCCACTATGTGAAGTACCTGTACACATCCAATAAATGCCAAGCTTCATTGTTAAATCATCTTTCTGTTTTTTTGTATTATTTTTTTACACAAGCTAAATAAAACTGTCAGCTTCTACTTTCAAGAGAAGAGGTGGCAGAAGCATTGGTAGCAAGGACTTTTGCAGTACATGTCAACATAGCAGGCAGCCAACTGAGGGTGGCAGCAGTTAATAGTTCTCACAGGGAAATGTAACGAAGACGAATAGATCAATGATCCACAGACAGTGGCGCACAAACAATGCTATCAGAGAAAGACCAGCTCCCCTGGCATCCTCTCTCCACACCCCCTCTTTCTCCTTCTCCTTCCTACATCCTTCACATCCCTTTCTACTCTGTTGCTTTTCAGTTTGCTGGCTGACTGCTTTGCATGTACAGCACGTTATTCATGGCTGGATGGATGCTCTCCTATGCGTGAGAGGGAATCATACAAAATGATTAGGTCAAGAGAAGATGCCTTCGTGATTTGCTTCAAGGAATTAAAGTATTCCCTCAAGTGTCTGAATAAAGAAGAGCTACAGATGAGTCCTCAGTGGCAGTGCTGACCCCAGCTTTTCTCTGCCACAGTTTTTGTTCTCACCCTCTCGTTTGCCCTTTTCCCTTTGTTTTATTTCACAGTTTTTCCCTCCCATTTGTCATGTGGAAAGCACCTGCAGGCAGAGCAGGACTCAATGCGGAACAGTGGTCTATCTTAATTCACTAATGGGTTTCATGGGGTTTGCCGTGGTGCTGGAACATTGATTTAAGGCATCATCGATCTGCCAATTTAACAAGCCTGAGGCGAGGGAGCACATAAACACACTTCCTGTCACACCCTCCCAGGGGTACCTGTGGTCTCATTTTGATTTTGAGTGGCCACATAAAACATTAGTGAGTGAATGTGTTCAATTCCCGTATTTTAACTACAGTTTAAGATGTTTTCTTTACTTTATCATTACTTTGATGCAAGGCAAAGTATCATACATGGCTTAAGGGAGCAAAAGTAAAATGTAGCATTTCCCTTGTCCCAAAAAGAGTATGTAAATAGGAATGGAAATTTGACTTTCACAGACTTGTTTCAAAATCATATCAAATGTGAACCATTTCACAGAAATGATCATAGGATTGAAAACTTTAAAACTATTAAGTGGGCTTACACCTTCTAATGTTACCGATATCTGTTGTGTTTGTCTTTGATCAATATGGTGAGCAACACAGTGGTACAGTGTCATGGAGCTAACAAAGGAACATTTTATGTGTGACAGTCAATCACTTACACCAATCACAGAGAAAACATAGTCAGTCTTTCCAGCACATGTGAGTGTTGTTTAAGCACTATGGCAAATTAGGGTTGGGTTAAGAATTTTGTGTTTGCTAGCATACAATATAAGCATCACTAAATCAATAAATGGTTCACAAAAACTGAAAAGTGTAACACAACAATCACCTGTGATCTAAACCGTATTATTCACAGTCAATGTGACAACAAAAAAGAGAGTAAAATTACCCATTTTAATTTTCTAGTCACCGAGTCAATTTCTCTCGTCAAACATCAGGTCATCATCTGTTCCTCTTAACTGTCCTGCCAATAATTACAAGAGGATGATTGTGTAGTAGGGCCGGCAAAGAGCAGACGGGATAGCTTTCAACAAGTGCAATTTATTCTTTTCTATGGCTAAGAAACAATGAGCCACGATGAGTCCAGTGAGAGAGGATACTTGGTATGAAGTGGTAAGAGTTACAAAGGGACAGAGGCAATAGAGTAGAAAACATCAAAGTTAGCATGTGTTTGCTCCCAGCAAGACAAAATGTCAGAAGGCCTTTATATGAGCAGCTGTGACTTCGACCTGCGGGCAGCAAAACTGACAATAACCTCGTTTTTACAGGGACGGGGGAGGAATAAAATTAAAGAAGACAGAGTGGTGAACTTTGGGGAGTTTTTGTAATAATCACAGGTGTTTCTGTCCTTCAGTGAGGACTTAAAACACTCAGGTTCATTTAAGGTTGCTGATCCGTCTTGTGCAAGTTGTTATCCCAGTAACCGAGGAAAGCTGCAAGAATCATCATCAATCTTTTTTTTTCTTTTTTTTTTTCTAACAAGTGGTTTGTATTATTGTGGCATCCTTATTGCAATCAGTCACAGTGTGTGGGTGTTTGGATGTAAGAAAGCGGGTTGTTGGGTTGAGCGAGTTGTGGCAACAGAAAATGGCTGTAAACAAGGTGAAACTTTGCCAGCTTAAATTACATCAACACTGTGATTGCCAATTTAGACAGAGAGGCAAAGGACAGGAAAAACCTACAGGTACAAAATGTGAGATTGCTAGAAACTTTGGAAACAGTTTAGAAAACTTAAAAGTAAAAAAAAGAAAGAAATAGGTTTTTAATTTTTTTTTACATTAACTGCTATCTTGTTATGTTTAAGATGTCTGTATATTGTGTTGCATAAATATCCAGTGAAATTAGCACACTAACCAGCTAGCGCCAGGACCACAGACAATATGAAAAGATCATTCACTGGTTTCTGAATTCCCATTTGGAAGCCTCGAGATGAGTGTTTCTGCTGTCACCATAAATGCTACTTCCAGCTGCTCCCAAAGGGTCACCACAGAGAGTAGCTGAACCTTTTTGATATGGCGGAGATTTATACCTTATACCCATCCTGGCACAATCAGGAAGGTTTATATTTCCAGCTGGGCTTAAACCAGCATCACTTTGATTGGCAAACAAATATGTAAACCACTACACTATGGAGCCACTCCCACAAACTCAGCAGGACAGCCATTTTTCCATATAGGACTAGAAGTCTTCTTGCAACCACAGCTATCGCCTTCTGGTGACCTTCAGATAGAATGCAGGTTTAAGGTACTTCTGCATTGGCTTCATTTTTTCGCTATGGAACCTATGTCCATATTTTATAGAGTCTATGGCCAGAACATGCCTTTGTACAACACCACTTTGTACTTAAATATGGGACAATAAGTCAATGTAGTGTCCACTCTGCCCACAGTCCAATGTGAGAGGAAGGAGAAGCAGTACTGCCCAGAGATTGTATTTTTCATATTTTTTCCACAGTCTATGATTCTAACCTTTCAGACCATCATGCTGGAGGGCAGGCAGTTGATGAATGAAACAGTAAATGCAACAAAATTTGAAAGACTTGGCAAGCGACCATTTGAGAACAGAGTTAAAGAGAGAGGGCTGGCTGTCTCTGGTCTGTTTTTCCCCTAGCACTACTTGTCACACTTATGCCTCCTCGCACACCACTTACCATGTCCCCTCTCCCCGCCGTTGCGGTCAGGCGATCAGATCATGCTGTAGCACTGTCTGGCAACACAAACACCAGCTGCCCCAGAATTCATGTGCAATAGAAATTAAAGTTTGACTAAGAAAGTTTTTTTTAAAAAAAGCATTGCTTAGGTGCTGAAACCTCTTTTAAAGCAAAGGAATCTACTTAATTGCATCTGTAAGGTACAAAATTTTACATTGCAGAAAAGCTTTGCCCTTAGTGTTAAACCAGGCATATAAACCTGAAAAGCATTTTTAAAGTGTAATGCAGCAACACTGTTGAGTTCTGCTGAATGCTAAATTGGTTTGGGTAACCCCATGGGTCCTTGCTTATCAATCACCAGCAGAATTTACAATCATGTACTTAAAGCAAAATAAAGTGACTGCTTGGTTCACCAATGAGTAACTGTCATCGAGAGATTTTACTCAGGCTTTACAGATGTTTTCATCACATCTGGTGTCTCATTTACTGTAGCTTGTATGACTTCCTCCAAAACAACAAATTGTGTCCTAGATTTCACAGCTTCCTGGGCCCTGCTGTCAGTGTTATTATAGGTGTTGGGCAGGAGATGACAAGCTGTCAAGCCTGTTCTCACATTATCAGAGGGTAAATACTAAAGCGGGTCCTGTTAGTGCCAAAAGTTCAGTTTCCTTCTTTCTTTTCTAACTTTCCTCCTGCCTTGCGATCTTGCATTCACCCTGCACACAGGTACAAACAAGCTATCCTTGTATTTAATTTGTACTCCTGACAACAAGTTTGCTGCCAGGGGCTTAATTACTTCTTCCCAGCACAAAGACAAACAGTAGGCATGCTCACGTCCCAGGCATCATCTAAAACAACATGGCGTGAGCTATTTCTTGCCATATTTCTTAGACTTAGCACAACCTTACTATAAGAGAGAGAGGAAAATGGAGTAGTGGCAAAATAGATGAAGAAAAGTTTGTATATAAATAATTATAGCAACAGTACAATACATTGTTCTGATTGAAGCCACCAGGGAGCTGACAAAATGCACTTTGCAGAAGTATAGAGTGCAGCAGTAGCTCAGTAGAAGTCAAGATAAAATTCAGGTTCCAAGTTAATGGCACAGCTCTTTGCCCTCTGTGTTTAGTCAGTCACTGTTTTTTATATTTTTTACTGCTTTCTTTTCATTGAACATGGCTATGAGACCCAACTTTGTAAAAACACTGTAATGTCATTTCCATTATCCTACCTCAATTGGTAAAGGGCACTTCAAAGTCAGTGCAACTCCCTGAACATGAACAATACACAAACACACACATACACACACACACACACTTTCCATGCACGTCTGAAATGAAGCACAGACAGTTTATTGAATCTGGTCCTGCGAGTCATGACCTCAGTCCATCGTGCTGCTGCGTGGCAGGGTATCTGCAGTACCTGCTGCTCTTGAAAGTGCTGATCTGTGCCTAAGAACATGTTCCAATTTTCACCTCAGTCCTAGGCAATCTACAAGTGACAGTGGTTGGTACATATGAGATTTGGGATAATGGGCTAATTATGTAAAAAGCAGAAAGCTTTCTGTGCTCAAATTGCATACATCTGAGGGAGTAACAAATTTTTACAGAAGACAATATCTGCGATATCTCTGCAGAGATTTTGAAGTGTTAGTAGGTGTTATCTAGTTTGTTGTTTTTGGATGATTCACAAATCTAGGTATTGCTGTAAGTTGGAAAAATAAGACAAAAGTATTAAAGGTTGAATATGAAGTGGAAGCACTTCAGGATGACAGATATGCAGCTCAGATTTTTTTTCCATGCAGTAAGCAGTACTTTGACTATTACTGTATTTATCCAAAAAGTCCTGTTGATTGGAGAACCCTGTTTTCTGGTTTAAGTTATATAGTGGATTGATTTAAGTTAGTCTACTTAGTCTGTCCTGTTGAATGAAGTATGAAGTTCTTTAGTACTCCTGATGGATTTTAACATCTCTTCTTGCTTTTTATTTTCATTTGTTTAAAACTATTTGAGTCTCTGCTCAAGGATGGAGACTGTCAGATTGTCAGTGAAGTGATCAGAAACATGAAATGCTATAATATTAAGCTGTACCAAGAGAGCACTGTCTCTGAATGCAACGATGGAAGTTGCATTGTACTATGGTTTATTTAGGTTACTATCTACCATATGGAAAAATTGTTATCTTCTTCTTTGATGGATTTTTCCTTGTAAAATGTCAGTACAAAATGGTGAGATGAGAACAAAGGCTTTGTGCTTTGATTCAACAGGACTATCACTAAAAGTTGACATTTAGGTAAGAAAGGGAATCAGAAGGGAGAGTGATAGGACAGGAAAGGACTTAAAGAGATAAAGAGGGGAAAAAAGAGGAAGCAAACAGGATGATGGTGGATGCAGCATGCTGACTCATGGTTGTCTTAGGTATTCCTGATGTCCGCAGTGAGACAATCGATCAAAGGCTTAATTTTCCCATGTAATTCATCTAGCGGCACTAAGGGCAAGCAGCCACCAGCTGGGCAGCAGCATCCCTGGTAGGCTCCCACTAAAGGAGCCTGGACAAGGCAGCACATCAAATTCAGTGCGAGCACCAACCTACCTACTTTGTTTCTGATCAGGAATTCAGAACTTCAGGAGAAACGCACAAGACAACATAAATACTGTATGCTTGTTACAGGTGGAAATACTCACCTGTAACTCGGCAAGTGTTAAAACCAACACTTCTTCTCTTTAAGTGAGGCCAAACAACCACAAAAACCATAAAAATTTTCTAAATGGGTTATCATAAATCCTGCTAAGCTTACCAAAGACATACAAGCACACGATGCAGTCCACAATGTATTACTAACTGCCACCCACTGCCAGCCCACGTCTCTGCTCACGCTCCCTGCCTGTATGCACTCTGCAGATACAGCGGAAGATGGATTGCTATCTGAGGTGAATGACATGTTGTGTGCTTAAGAAACTGCTAAATCCCAGCCACACAAGTTGAGGAGAAAGGTATGGGGGTAGCAGGAGGTAAGATAAAAGCGGGAGGTAGGTGCAGTGAGGGAGTGATGGATAGGAGGGAGGCTTAGGGGTGTGCAGATGGATGCTGAGTTGTGTGCTCACTCGAGGGGAAAGTCTGCTCCCTGCTCACTACCACAATCCATTTCTCTTTTGAATAGTTGCACCATCACTCCCCTTCACCATCTATCTTACAACCAGCACATGGCTCTTTGCTTTTATGCTCTACAATATCTTTGTGTAATCTCCCAAGACCTTCAGGACAGACTATTCTGTGATTTTTAATATTAAACTAGCTTTATAATGCAACGGTGCAAGTAGCCTCTCATGGATTGCACAAATTACATCAGAAGCTTAAATAAAACAACACTGAAATATCCAGATATTTTAGATATGATACATTATTTCTGACAGGTTGCTACCCAGATATTAATAAAGATGCCGTGCTAGGCAGGTCTGTAATCTATTAGTTCAGCTCTGTATAGAAATAAGACCCTGGTCCCTAAACAGCTCTGGTCCACAGGGTGAGACATCATTACTACCTGACAACACGTTCGATGGATTTCATTTGGCTCCACCATTCATTAAAGACACTCCTCTGTATCATCTATCCAGCTCTAAACTGCCAAGCCCATAATTTTGTTATTATACACACCACCCATCAATAAGCACTAATAAAGGCTTCCATGCAATCACAGCTTTAAAAAGAAAAAGAGATTAAAATCAAGTGTGAGAGCTGATCAAAGCATAAATAAAACATAATAATAATAATAATAATAATAATGATAATGAGGAGGAGGAGGAGGCTGTTCACTGCCATATGATGACAGAATGGAAATGATTAGCAATAATATAAGACAATGAAATAGGACAGATAAATACTCCTTCATTTCTTATGTGCACTAAAGTGATTGTGATTAGCAGTGTGTCTCTCCACTTTTCCATTTCACCAGCATTTTTTCACCAGGAATAATGGATTGTCTGAATGGAGTCATCACGCTCAAGTGCTGTGCCCACCTCTCATGATTTATATTGTATTGGAGTGTTGTGAATAAATAGTCAAGTCACAGTGTGAGTTCTGCGGCCACTTTAATGACACTCTGGTAATGCCAAACCAGCAGCTGTGTGATAACAGGCTTAGCGCTCCACTTATTTAGCAAGGAGTAGCTTCGATTCATGTTATTCTGGACATATCTATATTCCCACACTAAACGTATCAATTCATAAATGCTGAAAGTCTCAGACCAACATGAGTTTTTATCCCAGGATGGTGGAACTGGTTTACAGCTTCTTCCTTTATCTTAAAATAAAAGGTTGTTATGCTGACTTTAAAAGCTGCATTAAATTTACTTGTCACATGAATTACTACACAAAGTGTGAAAATCAGTTATATCATGTCTGCTAATGAAATTTTTAAAAAGTCTTATTAGATCATCAAGCTTAATGCTGACTGGGTTTTAGGCTTAAGTAGCAAAAATCTTGCTTTCAAAGTTTTATATCAGGGGTTCAAAAAGGTGAACACTTTGGGTCTAATTAAAGATGCTGTTGAGTTGCCTTATGGAAATCACCTCTTGCGTTTTCATCAGCACTCGGAGTTGCCTAACATTTGGAAGGTCAATACTAAATTTCTATTTTTTTTTTCTTAGCAAAGCATCCAACATTGTTTCAACAGAGTAAATCTCGACAAGTGCATTAATTTTGTTTGCCCATTTAAGTTTCTCACACACTTCCTCTATATGGAAAGATATCTCAAACAATCTTGCTAAAAGCAGCAGAATAAATAGTATTGTACATGTAAAGAAAAGTATCCCCACACACCCAGTGAAGGCTTATCGTGCAAGATTTGAATCAACAAGGCAGTGATGGTGTGTTTTGTTTTTTTTTTAGACACAAAGACATCAGGTTGGATTGTGGCTTCTTTAATTTCTTTGCATTATCCATATGGAGAGATAAAACCCATTTCATTGTGCTCTGTGAAGTTGACTGCTAAACAAGCATATTTTCTTTTTAAAATCAATGTTTCTCAATACTGCATCCTGACTGGGCTCAATTCAGTGTACATTAAGATTGAATTTGGTTGGATCTTTTTGGTTTAACAAATATATTCTGCATCTTTCCCTGCAATTGTTGGCTCATTAGAGCTGTATCAGTGGAAAAGCATGAAACCATTTGCAGGAACATGTATGGTGTTGCTCTCTGATTTGTGCATGAGGAGCTCTGTACAAACAAAACAGCAACTCAAGCATAACAACACTGTTCCACCGCACTACTAATGGTCAAAAACTCCAAGAGTGTAAAAAGGTGACCCAGTGAAACTGTGAGGTAGCAGCAGAGCAGTTATTTTATTTCTTTTTTTTTTTTTTATTCAATTTTTT
>VUQS01076895.1:51731-77544 GCA_015108495.1 Heterochromis multidens
TTTTTCTAAAAGATGTTTTGATTAATTTTTACTCTTCTATAAGTAACTTATGCTCTGTTAGTGAACGGAATGATAAAGCCCTGCTGAATGATTGCTGTCCTGCTGATCAGTCACTTTATATTTAAAAATGAAAACGCGCGATTAAAAGGATCCCCTAATGTGCTGGTCTGACATTGAGGTGATTTGTTATTGTTGCCTTTGAGCTGCAATAAAACTGTCTTATCCCGCCATAACAGACCCACCATTTGTTTTATTTTGCAGAAGATACAGTATCCATTTGGCAACCAAAATCCTTTCTAGCGAAATCAGAATACCTAAAATACTAGTAATAAAAAAAAAAAACCAAGTCTAATTAGAAAAAGTGCCTTAGACATATGATAAACTTACCAGCTTGGTTAATGGGAATTCCCTTTACATCCTACTGCAGGTGTCGGTGCGCTGCGCTTTCTCGAGCACTGGACCCCTGATTCACTCCAGCGCTCTCCAGGACAGCCGGCTGTCAGCCAAAAACGTGACCGGAATAATTTGCCTCCGTTTTGTCATAAATATTACAGCGGGAGGGGGGGAAACCCTTCACGGCTGCAGATACTGGGCGCAGCCAGTGGCTGCTGTGCGCACGCGAATAAGGTAAGATGACAATGTTTTGGCGTTTTTCATAGAATCCCCCATTCAACAAGGCGCGCTACACCTGTCCACTTTTATTCCGCGGACTTGTACAGCATCCCACGCAAGGACCGGCCAAACGCATGATCATGCGCTAACCGCTCGCTGGAGCGCAGTCGCCGCTCCATCCCAGCGACCAATACGGTGATCTGCAAGCGGAGGGTGGAGGGAGGATGGAGAGGGGTTTTCGTTGGAAGGGGTGGAGACAGGGATGCAGGAGGAGCGGTGGGGGGCTGGGGTGTGCGTGTGTGTGATGGTAGCCTTTCACAAGGACGACCTGAAATTCCTCAAGGGTGAACGCTCTTCTGTAGTAATTCAGCGAGATTTCCCAGTCTCCTACCCTCCCTCTCCCAAAACATTAGGCACACTTCACATATCTCCCTCAGAGGAAAATGACTGCATATATCCTTGACATGATAATATCACTTTGCTGCCCCCACCCCCCCACCCCCACCATTGTGAAGGAGGCTATTTGAGGGTCTGTCTGTCTGTCTTCGCTGCACTGGGGGCTGTACAGTGAATGTCTGCCCAGCTCATGTCAGATTCAAAATTTTCATATGTATGCTGCTGCTGGTGCTGCTGGTGAATGAGCTAGTTAAAGAACAGATTCATGAAGTTTGACACCATATATCACATGAGATTACCATCCATTGTAAGGTGCATCCTTCTCTCTGGTTAGTCTGAATACTGTCATTAACTCTGTGCAGGGATCAAGGTCACCAACTGTTAAATTTGTGACCTTGAGCAAAAAATAAATATAAGGTCCCTTGTCACTGCAATTCTAACGCAGGCAGTTGTTTTAGCAAGGGGCTTAAATTACAATGCAAGTAACTATAAGATAATGTGCAAAGGTGGATTTAGATAAAAGGAATGTGCACTTGGAGTCTCTGAGGGGAGCCGGGGCAGCTGATGTCAGCTGCTCATTGTTCATAAACTCCCACTGGGGAATGTGTGTTCAAATCCCCAAAAATAACCCATTAAGGCATTTTCTCACGTTCATGTGTGTTAGAAAACCAAACTGATTATTAAACACACTTTGAATAGCTTCTTGAACCTTTTACACCTGCGTCTGAAATTTCTGCATTTGACTCCTGTGTGCTAGAGGCATACAGATGTAACAGATGGTGGAATAATTTCTGTGTATCTAACCTTGAATGAGAGACCTTTAATGTTAAAAAAAAAAATAGAATCAATGTAGACAAAGTTGCACCTCCTCTCACCTTCCAACTAATCACTTAGAAGGTGAGAGGAGTTCAGTTTTTATTGTTTGAAAATGTTAAGGTTTAGTCTAGTTTTTATTAGTTTCAGTGTTAGTTTCAGGCTTTTTAATTATTATTGTATGGAGGGCATAAGCCAGAGGCAAGATTTAGGAAAATCAGTATAGGTATTACAATAAAAAACACAGAATTTGGCAGAAGCAGTTGACTCATAGTCTTGTAGACATCTAAAGTCTCAGTAAACATGTCTCATCAGGCGAGTTGGGATTTTGGTTAGTCTAAAGTTTTTTTTTTTCAAAAGTCTTTTTTTTTTTTAGTTCACTAAAATGTTT
Organism: Heterochromis multidens; assembly: GCA_015108495.1. Classification (NCBI taxonomy): domain Eukaryota; kingdom Metazoa; phylum Chordata; class Actinopteri; order Cichliformes; family Cichlidae; genus Heterochromis; species Heterochromis multidens. Next base: position 53,944 of record VUQS01076895.1, read on the forward strand.
TTCACATAAAGTTTTCATTTTTAGTTTAATTTTAATTAACTATATTAACCTTGCTAATGTGTTATGTTTGTTTTTTACACATATGGACAACCAGATGTATACAGTAAATAAATGGCTACAGTTAGATTAGCTTAGGACAAAGACTGACCTGACTGACCAAAATTACTGAAACTGGGTGCAATGAACTTGTGATCTCATTGCCTTTGAAATGGTTGCTTCAAAGACGGGGACCAGGTCTGTGACCACTTGCAGACAGTTGCCATATTCAAAGCAACTTTGGTGCATCACAGTGATGATTAAACAGCAAAAAGACAGTCTGTCTGTCTGGTGTCAGTCTGCTATCGTTGTCTGACTGAATGGGGTCAAGTTAGCAATTACATGCGGTCTGTTTGTGTTATAAATAGGCAAAAATCATGAATTTTTTCCCATTTACGTGCACAGAAATTTACATTAACTACTTACATTCAGAGTCCAGCCAGAACCTCATAGATCTGAAACAGAAATTCAGAAATTCCTCCACAAATAGTGGCACAGTTGCTGCAGGACAGCAATTTAATAACAAAACCACATAGATGCTTGGCAACATTGGTTTTATGTAGGAATATAACCACAATACAACCACCTGGCAACCAGTTGAGTCAAGTTCCCTATTGCAAAGTGATATGTCTCAGACAAATTGTGCTCATCAGTGCAGACTGACTTAGTTTGATTTAAACATGTTGGGAATCTGTCTGCATTTATACTGTAAATTAAATGACAATTATTAGCAAACCCTTGCCAATCTGTCTGAGACTGACTGCAGTCAGTCCAAATTAGACCAAAATTGTTTTGACAGAGGCTACGTCCCACCAGGCAAGCTGTGCAATCGACTTGCAGTCAAAGTCGTCTTGCAGTGCACCACTCTGGGCAACCAGCTGGTTGCAGCAACTACTTGCAATCTGTCACTGAATGTGAAAAAATTCAGTGCAATCACTGGGCAACTATAGATTTTTCCTAGTCGCAAGGAGCATGCGGTCTTATTTTTACTCTAGTGTGACTGAGCCTTTAGACAGCTGACTACGTGTGATTATTCCCAGATTGTACTAAACACCTCATGGTCTTTATAAATGTATTTATTTATTTTTTTTACATATTTGGCACCCCACTAACCCTACCAAACACATTTAAACTCAGTCACCCCATTTTTTCAGTAGCCGACCTTTTACTTTTCACTGCACCCCACATTTTACAGGACACAAAGGGCACCCTGTGAGCTCACAGCTGCATCTTCTTTTTTAACAAACAAAAAAGCAGTAAATTGCCCTTGGAAGCAATCTGAATCTCTTGTGAAAACAGTCACATGAGAATGCAAAGCTAGGCAGTGATTACAAGCATCTGCCAAACACCCACATACCATATGCCTGTGTCACTTAGCCAAGCAAAAACAGACACCACACCTAAACATGCACACACAACTCTAGAAAGCAAAATAAATATAACCATAAGTACCAAACCATAATTTGCATGTTTCTGTTTCTGAGCTGGGATGGGACAGGCACACGCACATACTCACATGCAGTGTAGCTCAGACATACTTAAGCCTATACAGCTGTATGACACTATGACAGAACTGCAGTTGCCCAGATTCAAGCACCAATCACCACAAGAACCGGCAAAAAAGGAACTTCTGCTTCATTGCAATTTATCATGCATTTGTAATTTTCAGGGCAACTCAACAGTTATGATAAACTCTCTATATTTACTATTTTGATATATCGAACATCTGCTGTGTGTACTCCATTAGTTCATTCGTTTTACTGATTTCCTATATTTCCCACAATCCCTTTTCAGAGTACCAAGGAAAGGGCCATGATCTTGCTGATATAGCAAAGTGTTAAGAAGAAGCTTCAACAAAAGCAGAGCATCACGTTGTTTCCAGTCGAGAAACTCAAAACATGATCTATGATTTAGTCTAAAGAGAAATACACACATCTCCTTCCTCTATAGAGGAGTTCTGTCCATTCGTTTTTAAATGTCAGTTCAAAAAGATAAGACTAAAAATAAACCCATTCTCTTTGATTTTAAGGGTTGATATCCAAATATGACATTTTTCTCTGATGTGTTAGAGAAAGTTTCCTGTCAGGCCTTTACTGTAGCAGCCTTGGAAACATCTCAGGTTATCTACCTTTGACTAATTATCCCATGGAATAAGAAAAAAAAAAACGCCCCCAAAACACAAAATGCCTATTTAATTTTTTTATGAGTACTTAAAGTCTGGGTTTTCTAAAGACTAAATCTTCAGGATCCAAGGATGTTACCAGCAATGTGAAGCTGCTTACTGGTTTCATTGCTGGAAAAGGATTTTCCCTAAAGTCAATAAGGCACCAAATCATTTTAAAGTGTAGTGAATATTGGAACAATCATAAGTACTAGTTGGTGTGTTTACAGTAGTCTCATATTGTGGATTTTTGAGTACATCCGTGTGTCCTGTCTGACAGCAGGTGGAGCAGTGAGGTGGTCTACACCTCCGTCTGTCTAGTGTAGTTTCAAGGACACTGGCAGGAGTTCTGGTAAACCTGGAAAAAAGTCAAGACCTGGGGTCTAGCCTGGCTTCAGCCTTGATGACTAGTCAACAGAGAAAGTGGGTGGGCCTGGTCCCATTAAGACCACAACACATATGCATGCTAGATCCCGCAGACAGACTATAATAGGTGACACTTTTTAAATTACACAAACAAATTAATAATATCGTAAGTCTCGTTTTATGGAACTGTTTTAGTGAGGTTAGTTTGACATTGACAAAGTTTTGTAACCAAAAGGTGGCGAAAGATGACAGATTAAAGGGATGAAGTGTTCTTAATTCATCCACTGCTAGATAAGAATGTCTACCAAATGTTACCACAATCCATCCAATAGTTGATGAGACATTTTGGTAAAAAAACAAAAAAGGTCAGCCTCATGATGGTGCTTGAGGAAATGTCAGGGGATCAGATTACTCAATGGAATAATAATTAATAAAAAAAAAAAAAAATTCTGGGCTCACATTTATCAGCCTATAGCTATTAATTCATTAAGGTTTTGAGCTATGCATTAGGACTAATAAATATTTGAGGAGCGTATGATTATGTGTACAAAACTTTGTGGAACTCTTGAGTAGTAAACAATTTCATTTTTAACCATAAATGTCAACATTATGGTGTTCCCAGAGGAAATGTCAGAGATCGCAAAAGTTAGAATCATTTATCCTCTAGGAAAATAAAAGTTGGTAAAAAAAAAAAAAAGTTCATGTTAGTCAGGTTCATAGTTTGAGATACATTCACCAGCCTGATCTTATTACTGTCATACTCAGAAACAGCTGGAGTGTACTATAAATGAAAATGCCATAATGTCTCACAATGTCACGAAAGCACCACTTCCGGCTCAAATGGAAAATAGCATAACAGGCAAGACTTATAAGAAAGATCCCAGAGGACAGGAAGAAATAAAACTAATTTGAACAAGGAAGTCTGCTATGATGGAATTCAGATCAGAGTGGAGCTAACAGATCAGAGTGGAGCTCAGTTTGATGCAGACAAGCACATAAATAAATAGGAAGTAGATAAAATTAACTCTCAAAATGCGTAACCTGGTAACTGTATGCATGAGATGGAATATAAAGGCAAAGGAGAGACATGAAAGAAAGATGCATTGTTTAAAAAATAAAAACTGAAGCCACTGTGGTTTGACAAAATGACCTTGAGCTGAGGTTTGACTGAGGCAAAAGCTAAAGTCAGGACGTGGGGCAGACATAGAGGATTATTGGTGAGTTGGAGTAAGAAAGACAGCCTATTAAGAGAAATGAAGAGAGAAATGGGAGAGAGAAAAGTGAGTGAGGGAAAGAAAGAAAGAAAACAAAGGAAGACAAAATAATCCAGAGAATGTGTTGTAGCTATTTGATCGGAGTCCAGCCAATTACAGTCCTACATTATGAATGCGGAGAAGAAAATTTACCTTTTGCCAGCATAAAGAAGGGGAAACAGGCCACAGAGAGACATCTCACAAAATGTCACCTCAGAAGAGTATTTGTATAAGCTCATGGAGTCTTGCCTAAGGGGTGGGTAGACTGACAGCTTGGTTCACCCTTTCATTAGTGTATCCAGGAAGTAGCCCTGGACCTGCACCGTGAGCCTAATGACCGTGTGACCTGCCAGAGCTGGTATTTGGTGGCACTGTAAACTATAATTTTCTTGATGCTTTATTCCCACTGTGAGTCTACTGGCTGCTTCTTTTCAAATAAGTCTAATGGGCTGTGAAATTAGTTTTATCTCTGCACACAATATAGCTACAGAACAATTCTGGACTATCAAGTCTCCCTAAAGGCCGGGTTTGGAAAATGCATTTTCACTCTAAATTACAGTGCAGCCATTACAAAATACTCAGTTCCTAAGAACTTACATATTCACAGTGAAGAACGTGTGTAGGTTTTAGGAAGAGAAGCGTGTCTTCTCATTTGATTGGTTGGTATTTTTGTCTGGCATACACAAGTGGGCACAGGTGTCTGCATGACTACGCATTCACCTGTGCTCCTGCAGTCAAATTCAGTCAAGACATTTGTGGTTTGATTGAACCACAAAGGGACTGTTTGATGGATGGAAGATGAGACGCGCACTGACCTGTCACTTCAATCCCCCCCTGCTTCTACACTCAGACCCTTTCTTTCCTGACCCCCTGCCTGTGCAGTCTGCTCTCCCTGTGCTGCATCTGACATCCACAGTCCTGTCTTCATTCCAGCCTCCTGTTCCTCATCCACACATATAGCCCGTCAATTCCCTCCAATCCTAACTTAGCTAACTTCCCAAGCACTAACAGCAGGCCTTCCTCTATCCCACCTGCATTTATGCATGCATAATCCTCATAATGACTTGTGGGCTACAGCTCAAACATTTTGTACAATTTGCTACTACTACAAACTGGTAGCTACTGTATGCTTTTTTTTTTAATTTATACCTTAGGGTGCCATTTGTTTCAGCGTGAAAATATTACTTGAAGCCTGCCACATATAATGTGCTGAATAAGAGAGAAGAAGCCTGAGAGCCCAGTAAGCCAAACTGATACAGCCTCTCAGACAACTCACATATATCCATCTACACAGACAAGGGAGAAATAATCTTCTGTCTCATCTCATCAGTCTTCCTCCATCCTGATTAAATGACAATTTCTGTGCATCAGTGTCATTGCTTTCTCTGCGTTTGATTGTTGAGTTGTTGCAAGGTCAGGCAATGGGAGCTTTACTTTTAACAAATTTCATTGAATCAATAGGCAATTACTTAAGGACGCTGTAGTGGTTGCATGACAAGGGAAGTTACTGAAGTAATAACCCCATGGGCTCAGAGCTACAGCACAGTTTGAGTGACTAAGGGAATGCATAGTTCAGCTGAAGATTTTTGTGTGTCAAACTTATTACCAAATTGGATTGGTAGAACAACAAATTAAAGATAAACTCATGATCCTGATTTTTTTGTGGATTTTGTATCTTGAGCCTATAGTTCTTTGTTTTAATTCCTGTTGATTGACATTAGTATGTGCATTGCTTTTAGATTACCTTCCCCAGGTCTCATCATCCTGATTAGTTTCAGCTGTCTCTTGTTAACCAGGTGTTTCCACTCCCTCTGACTTCCCTCTGTGTTGTGTCTGTGTATAGGTAGCTTCAGTTTTCCCCTTGGCCTTTGTTGTTGCATCTGTGTTGTCTCTCCATTGTGCTCCATGCTAGTATTTGGATTTTGTTATACTCTCCTTGTGGACTCAACCTAATTAAAGGTTTGTTTTTTTGTTATTGCCTGTTTTGGAGTCCTGCCTTTGTGTCCATTTTCCTGCAAAACATGACAAAACAATGCAAAATGAAAACTGAAATGTGAGCTGCAGTTGGAGTTTACAGCAGGATCTCACTGACAAGGAAGTCTTGCAAGTAAGGTTTGATGCTAAATTGGTTCAGAAGACAACAGACCTGCACTCATGTCTGAGAGACTAGGGTGATTTTGCTGGTAACACAACCTGGAGAAGGGGAGGCTAAATGATATCTTCATTGTTTTTAAGTCCATAGTAAGGTGACAATGTGAACACAAGTAGTTTTTGTAATAATACTGTAATATCCCTTTCTTGATGCTGGGTTTTTAGGAGGGGGGTTATAGTATTTAATTATTGTGCTTTTTAATGCACCACCTGTCCTAAGTAAGACATCTTAAACATACTGGGCATACATGAACTGGTGCATTCAGGTGTAGTTCAAAGTTAAACACTTTAAACACTAATGCTCACTCTGTAATCTCAAGCTGTGATTTCTACATTTTCTGAAGACATTTTACCTTCAGGGAGGTGTTTACTATGTGCTGTGAAAATCCCTATTATAAAAGCAAAGCATGAATTCAGCTCTGAAAACTGACATGTTGAATAGACATGAGTGAACAAACAAAGAAGCTGAGCATGCTCAAAGATTATTTAAATAGACGTCTGTAAAACGTAAGAATATCAATAACTTCTACACTGCCTACCATTAAAAACAGCATTCTGTTTGAGCACAAAACTTTGTAAAAACAGAGCAAGTTTTCTTTTTGCTGTGTATTTGCAAACAGCCATTTATATTAATTCTAAAGTGGCAGGATATTTGATTTATCAAGTTTAATATTAACACATAAAGTCTAAGGACACTTGCTATGTTCTAGGAAGGAAGACTATTGTAGAGTTAGGCCTATTTTGTAGCCTAAATGTGTTTAATTTGATAGTTTTATTATATGACATTGTTCCTATAACATTTTCACCACTTCCCCTTTTTTAAATATTTAAAATGCATTTTAACTGACATACTTTTATGCAACTAAATATTTAGATAAGTAATTTTAATTAAATCTTTAATGCAGAAGTTTTATCTCCACTTCTGGAAGAATGTAAGAATTTGCACTGACATGTTGACAAGAGAGTCTCTCCAGTGGTAAACTGTAGCTGTCCTAACTGTTGTTTGTTTTCATTTTTAAACTATACCCCTTTCTCTTAAACCAAATTTACTGTAAGCTGCATGGAGCAAAAATCTAGAAAAGGGACAACCAAAACAAAAGGGAGTGCTGCATGAGTAGCAATATCTATTTTCAAAGTCCCTACCACCTAAAAAATGCAACCTTCCCAGTTATCTGAATCTAAGGAAAGCTGGATAAATAAAATGAAGACGGCACAACTGAAAGTTAGCTAAGACAGTATGCGTTTCCATCATGTAGGGGTTAGCACATTCACCTCATAAGCAAAAGATTATTAGAACCCACAAAACTTTGTGTGGTGGGGTCATTAGCCACTATATGATCCCTCTTGGTCCCAAGTGCAGATAAGCATAAAAAATATGTGCCAAACCAAATATGCAACTCAATCTGCTGTAAGAAATAAGGGAGCAGCTGAAATGATACCAGATTTTGTGTGTGTGTGTGTATATCTACTCAACAATAATTTTTGTGGGTTTTTTTTTAAGGTAGAAAGTCTAATCTGGCCTTCCTGTTCTTGAGTGTAACCAGTGGTTGGCACTTTGTTTTAAACCCTCTGTATTTCCATTCACGAAGATATCTCTTGATTGTAGACTGTGACAATGATACACCTATCTCCTCAAGAGTGTTCTTGACTTGGTTAGATGTGAAGTTGTTTTTCTTAACCACTGAAATAATTCTGTCATCATGCATGTTAGTTGTCTTCTGTGGTCTTTCAGGCCTTTTGGTGTTGCTGAGCTGGCCATTCTTTTAAACAATGCACCAGATTGTTGATTTGGCCACTTCTAAAGTTTTTGCTAACTCACTGATAGATGTATTTGTGTTTTTCGGCCTAATGATGGCCTCCTTCACTAACATCTCTTTGAGCCTCATATTTAAAATTACATTAAAAGTACAGTGAAAAGCTATAAAATACAAATTCAACACTTTGAATCAACTTCAGATATTATGTGTGCTTCATTTGTCATGAAATAACAAGGGATCAGGCCTCACCTGGCCATGAAACTGCCTTTCAGTCAATTGTCCCATCAATTTTGAACCTTTGAAAATGGGGGACTGTGTATAAAAATGGCTGTAACTCTTAAATGTTTCATGCAAAATTTTTGTAAAAGCCCTTGAATAAAAGTCTGCACTTCAATCAACAAAAATTGCATCTTTGTCTCAAACATTATGGAGGTCACTGTAGTTGTAGATGAGGCGCATCTACAGTATGTTACCAAGGTCCTGGACATGTTTATTTCCCAATATGTACATTCCTTTTACAAAGATTTAGTAATGTCTGTGTTTCTTAAAGACTGAGCAGTTTTTCCATTGCTGCTCCAGTTCTTTGAGAGCTTCCTGAAACAAACTGCCCATTTTACTGCACTGTAAATGCTTTTTTGTTTGTTTTTTCCAAATTTGTATCTGTAAAAAGTTATCAGATGCCTCACACTGTAACCTGGAGTCCATTTTGCCACACTGCTACATAACACCATCAGGAATAGGTCTAGGTGTTACCCCAGCACCAGTGAGCAGGAAGTGCCTTACAGGATCCCATCTTATTGCCATCTCCCCAAATGTTCCAATAACTAACAATTTTCACCACTTTGCTTCCTAGTCAGCTGCAAAATTATAGATTACAGATTTGCTCAGAGTGAAGAGAGGGAAGTGGATCACTAGAGGGGAGAAAGATTGAAGGAAGGAGGTGAAAGATGGGAGAGACATGTAATGGATAGGGAGAGCTCAGAAACTGAAAACATCTCAGGCCATCAGTAGTTTGAGCATAAATTGAAATAGAGTATGGCCCTCTGAATGACAGAAGAGAAAGATGAGAAATGGCATATGCTAAATGAGGCTTAAATGCCTCAGGTATCCCCTGAGAGGCTTTTAATAATGCTCAGGCATTGTGACACTCAGATGGCCCATGCACATCCTTTCCATAATGAAGAGAATATGCTAATAGCTGACTCATCTCCTGGAGGAAAAATTAAAGAAAGTAAACAACACCTTTGGTGCTGTCTGTTTATCGAGATGGACAAGTGAGGAGACAAAGTGAGAAAGTAGTGAGGCAGCTTGGAGGGAAGCGGCTCTGCAGAAAATTAACAGTTGTCCCATTCAAAATGATGCCAAAAGTATCTATCTAGATGCAGTTAATGTGCAGTTTAGCTTCATTTCACATTTTCACTTTTTAAAGTTTTACATTTTTTTTTTAAACATACCAAAGAGAAATCTATCATGCATAAAATTCTAGACTTACAGCCAATAAAATATGAGATGAACAGAGATAGGATTGTGTGCAATACCCGTTTCTAATTGAAACTGCTCTGTGTGAAAGTTTTCAGTACAGCCAGGAGGGCAGAGAAGTTAACCTAAATGGTCAGATCAATAGACTAAATAATAAATGCTTACACTGGCACAACTGTGAGAGCTCAAAGACTTACAGGACAGAAAGAACGTCTGATGCCAAGTCCACACTCAAACTCCAGGAGATAAAATAGATAAAACAAGGGGTCAAAGCAAAGAGAGAACCTGCTGGGAGCAGCACACATAAGCTTTGGCATAATCCCACGGCACATGTATTTTTCATTTTTCTCCTTACACTTCAGCATGTGCATATAGATGAACAAAAGCATCTGCACCTAAACAGAAGGACCCACACACAAATGGATCCCGTGTTTTGCCTGATGAGCAATATGTGCACACACGTAGGATAGAAGTAAAGATAGAATTGATATGGATCATATGCTAATATGGCTGAGAGGCTAAAAGTGAGATTGAGCACATTTCTAGCATGTTTCATTGCTATAGCAACAGCCTTTGTACTTGTGGAGAGAAGTGGGTGGCAGAAAAAAGAGCAAGATTGAGAGTGAGAGGAGTGACAGAGAGAGAGACTTTGGCTTGCTTCTCTCTCTTGGCGAGGTTCTACCAATCCAGCTCTCTGCCAACCCAAGACCCTGGGGCTTTAGACAGTCAAGGTCACTGAAGAGAAAAAATGAACAACTCCCGAACGTGTTTCTGCATACTTCTAATCCAAGAGGCAAGAAAGGGCAGTTCTGGCTCACGCAGGCAGAGGGAGCCACTATTGTATTCATCACGTGCATAATCTTGCCCTACAAGACCCCACTACACACAAGCAGAAGGATCATGTTGTTTAAAAAATACCCTTGAAGGGTCACGATCAAAAGCACAAAAACAAAACAGCCATTTAATCCTCATTGTCTTTATATGGAGGGCATTCTTGAATGAGTCCAAGCTTTATAGGGTGAACAATAAACCAGCTACCCCATCTTTACATTTTCAAATCATCTTTACATCACAGTCGCAATGATATTCCATCATGACTATTGTGCTAGCATTACTGCTTTTCTGATGGGAATTGCAATACCACATAAATGCAGCCCAGTGCAATTGTAGTTCATATTAAATTACAGTTTACTTACATCCAACACTCAAACTCAAATCTGTGAAGGATGACCTTGAAACGCAAAAATCGGAGTGTGTTTGTCTGTTTGCGTTCAAATAGAGAGCCCTTAGGACCCCCCAGAGTTAGGAGAGTGAATATGAAATTAGTTATGTTTATTAAAGGTCCCTTTGTTTCACAGAGCCACAATTTAGCAAGTCAGTCTTCCACATAAGCTCACCCCCCTCGTGACTCTCTTCACATGTCCTTTCAAAGACTTGTGAGACGGCTCGAAAGGCTTTGGTGCCTTGTGTAAAGCTGACTGTTACGGCTGCTGAAATCAGCGATGGCTGCTATTTTTAGGATATGTGAAATCTATCTGTAGCACTCCAATCATGAAAAAATACGCATGGGTGTGTGCCATTCTCACACACACACACACACACACACACAAAGATAAGCATGCACATAACAGATAAGAGGAATTGAGCTGATTAAGAGATAAGACAAATATATGAGTTAACTCATACATCATTGCAACATGAGGTGTTGAATTTCCATGTTTTGTCAGATTTGTGTTTGAGTAAAAGAAAGCATTTTCAAGAATCTGAAAGTAGGTCAGTCAAAAAAGCGTTGTGTGGATGATGAAACTTCAGTGCTTCTGGCCTAGTGCAGGTAAGTAACTGACAGAGGGAGGGCTCAGAGGGTGCTGGTGTGCTTTGAAATGTAAAAGCATTTAAGAACATTTCTATTTAACACCAAAAATAGTTACACGTGGTTTAACTGGTCCAATTTGTGCATAGTAGGCTTCTATATATTAAATTTTAAAAGGAGCCTTTGAAATTCTTTAAAAAGAAATCTTATTAAATTCCACTGTCTATTTATTATTGCAAAACTCTGTGGACTGTACATTTATACTTGCAGTTTGTGCTGTTTTTATTGGTTTGGGCTTATCATAATTTCTGAAGGCCTTTCAAAGTTTTCTTTGGACATTGGCTGCTTTTTCACTCATTTTCAGTCCAGTCCTTCTATCTGACCATTTACAGAGGAATGTTTTGTTTGTTTTTGTTTGTTGACTGACCTGTGAATCATTAAAGCATAAGATTTTATTAATTGAAAAGACTACAGTTACTGTATCTCTGGCACCATACAGTAATTCCACTGAATGCTAAAAACATGAATATTAAACAATTCCAGCCTTCAGATAAAATGCCAACATTACTCCTAGATGTCTAGATGGTGGCATTTTACTGTGACATTGCAAGTGCACAGTGGCCTCTCTGTGCCTTTTTCCCAAGCAATTTACAACCTTTTCTACATATTCATCTTTATATCCACAGTCACTGTCAACATATCACAACCACGTCCTTGCCAGAGTGTGCATAACTTGTTACAGCAGTCATACAGCCTCTGATAAACACATGCAAGCCTAAAGCACGATGCAGGGCTAAGATAACGTCGGAATTTAAGTAAGAGGAAGAGGAGATGATGAAGTTGTGTGAGGCCAGCTGGAGTGTGATGAAACTGATATGGAATCAGGGAGTCTCGAACCAGGGGAAATCAAGCGAGGGCAGAAAGCATGGAGAAACCAAGGGAGGAGGAGCTGTGGCCAACAAGTAGAAAATCCTCTCATTAATAAAATCCACTGATGAAATTAGAACATGTAATCAGTCACACACACCTACACACACACACACACACTTCATTTCTTATCTCCTCATCTTCTCCACTGAAAAAATTATGTAGCCAATTTCTTTGATTAGAAATCTTCTATTCATGGGCAGACACAGATCATATCAAGAAAGAGAATGTCATCATTATTTAAATCTCACTGAGACACTTAGATTTTAGTTGCAGAAAGGTCATTATTTCTGAGTGTAGTATAGAGTATGTGTAACCTGTTTTCATACTCTTTAGGTTTAAAGCTAAACGTGATTCATTGCTAAATTAAAGCATACAACAAGTTCGTTTTTACTCAGACATTTGGTTTATTAGAAATGTTTATTAAAATGTTCCATGACAAACAAAAATGTTTGCACCACACAAAAACACAAGCTTACACCTTCAACAAACTATAAAAATACATTTAAAAATAGCACCTTTTCTCTGGTAAGTAAACAAGCAGGCATTAACAGTAACACAACTCCCCATCATATAATAATAAAAACAGTTTGTACAAAATATTGGCAGAATATTGTGCTTGATTCTTCATATTTAACAAATATGATAAAACTATATTCATAATAATAACCGAATATATTTGTGCTTGCATAGTTATTTTTGTGTAGAGAAGCGTGACGAGTTACTTGGGGAATCTGTGGGCTAGAATTTCATGTAACATTTGCACAGACAGCATTAGAAAACTTAGAGGTAAAGTTAGGTTCAGCTTTTAAGGTGCACTGCAGTAAGAAAACAGGAAATCCCTGTTTCTGAAAGTCCGGTGTTAAGGCTATGGCTACTTTTATACATTTCGTTTCATATAAATTTTTTCTTTGTTTTCTTTTTCTTTGTTGTCAAACCTAAATACTTGCTGAGCCGGTAACATGTAACACATGATGCCCAGTTTAGTTTTTTTTAAAGGTGGTGGGAGGGTTTACCCGTTTTAGTGTTTTAAATCAATTCACAAAAAGTCAAAATTTCTTAGAAACAAAGTTGAAACGCTAAGATGGAATATTGCTACTTTGTGCAGGTAACTCTTTTGTTTTTATGTGGTGAAGTGTTATAGCAAGATTATCTTAAGAGAAACACTTTTAAATGTTTGTTTGGCTGAAATAGGAAAAAAAAAACCTTCCAGAACTGGTGTCCACTTTTCTAATTTGATAAATAGTACAGAGTCAGTTAATCTGCCTGTACGTATATAGATAAAGTAAAATTACACCTACACCTTATTACACAGCATTGTGTAGTCACCAGCTGAGTGAAGTTCATAACAGGTGTTGTTTATTCTGTCATCTAAAACAATGTTGTGTTAAGTCATTCAGTGTTTTGAGTGTTTTTCTTGGGAAAACTTACATGTTTTTTTTCTTGTTTTTCTTTCATATAATCTTTTATATAATTTCTTTCAATAATGACACTGATTTCTCTGTATTTTATCTAAGTTTGAATTGCCTTGTACTTTTTTAGCTTTGTATTTAAGAGAGACACTATGTGCTATGTCTGCCAATATGTTCACTGTTTACAATACTCTATTTTTGGTCCCTTTGTGTTTCTATGAACAGAGCTTGTAAAGGGTTGCATTTTTTTCTGGTGTTAAATTTCAAAATCAAAGCACAAAACAAAAAACAAAATTAACTTACTGTGAAATATTTAGCTATTTCTTTCAGGTACTAAGTGAGATTGCGGTCATCATGTAAATGGTAAATAATGATTTCAAACTGCAAACAACAGCCTCTATCAAACAACCTGCAAGTTACTGAAACATATTGAGCTTCACCAAACTGGCAGTCTTCTTAAGCAGCAAGATTTTATTCCACTGTATGGTGAGTTTAGTTTGTCATCAATAGCAGAATGCCACATGAACTGCAGTCAATACTGTGGCATAGTTAAACTGAGATGTTGAAGTCAGGTAAACAAGCCAAGACACTCTTTTTCAGTGTGCAAATGCATTGCTTTTAAAACTCCTGCACAAAAAGAAAAGTATTTTAACCTAAAAAAAACAAAACACTTTTTTTGCAAAAGATAAAATAAACCTATGAGGCATTGCGGTCTCCCTTTTTTAGCAGGGTAAAGTTTGGTTGGGTTAAAAAAAAACAAAACAATAAATAAGCAAAAACAAAACCACTGACATTTGACATCATAATGATCTACAAAAGCCTACCATCCTGTGGCAGAGGATGAGTGGACCACAATCATCGTGCTGTCTTTAAGGGAGGAGAACCTGCACAGAAGATCATTTGTTAGCTTGCATACATTAAATACTTGACTAAACTAGTGTGTGTCTGTGTTTCCATTTGTACCATCAGCCTCCCCAAGACAGGTCTCTTCACACTCCTCCAGGTGAAGGAAACGGTTGTCGTTTCCTTCACAGCCGCTGTAGATGAAGGGCCTGCAGGCTTGAGCCTGACTGTTAAAGTACCAGCGCAGAGAGTACTTCCCACAGCTTCCCTCATCCATTGGCAGCAGGCACAGGTCTGCTGGAGCTGCAGAACACATACACACATGTGAAACTTGTGCATATATAGACACGCAAAAATGAGAACAAGGCAGGCCAGGCAAACAGTATCAGTGGGAATAAGAAGCAGCAGGAAATAAGATCTTGAGATCATCAAGCCAATCTATTTATTTCAACACTTTTTGTTTCCAAAGCAACATATTAACACTTCTTTGTTTTTGTCTTATATTGTTGGACGCATGCTCATCTTTAATAATAATGTATGGTACCCTTAAAAAAAGGACAACAGCAAAGCAGCCAATACACCCTGAGACTTACACAGAGAGCCAGAGACCAGATGGGCAGAAATAAGGCTGAATAAATCCCCAAACAGGATGACACAAATGAGCTGGTTTACCTTCCCCTTTGACTCTCCTCTTGGACCTGACTGTTCTGGACTTGACTGCTTTCAGATGTGTAACTTTGACTGCTTTCTGACCATCAGCTGTTGTCTGACCGTCAGCACTTGCTGATTTGTTATGTTCAACTCTGACTGTTTTCTCAGATTTCTTTCTGTCAACCTCACCTGTCGACACATACACACAAACACACACAGAACATCCCCACACAAATGCACAGACACAACAAAGAAACACAGCAAACAGCACAGATAGTCAATAGAAAATTTCTAAACACAATGACAATGATAACAGGGGATAAAGACTGACAATCCATGCTGTCAACATGAAAGGTCACAGGCTCTGGATGGTGTGGGCTTGTAGCAGGCTGTGTGATAAATACTCAAGGGCAATAGAGTCTCATTATGATGAAATGAATACAAATTGAAAAGCAGGCACATAAAATAAGCTGCTTTACCAGCACAAACTCGATTATGGCTTATGAGCACAAATTTGACATGCCATTTTGGGTTTAACACATGAAACAGAAAACTTTGTAGCACATATAATAAATTTGGAGAATGTTAGGGTCATAGTTAAGTGACTAAAATTGGTTTTTTCATAAGTTTAGTGAGGACCACTATAGTCAAAAGAAGATTATTAATCCCATCTGCAGTAATTTTTATTTGGCGGTCTGGTTCTGTTCTGGGACCTCCCCACACCTTCACATGAATATGCGGAAGCATAAGGTGGGCAGCACAGCATCAGGGTTCCCTAACAAGAGATTTATACTTCTGTGCTACCTACCTACCGCACCGTAGATATGTTGTAATGCCAAACCTTTCTGAAGCTGGTTTCAAAGTCCCGCAAAATGTGTCCGTCCGCGTACACTTTTCAGTCGGACAGAGGGGGAGAGAGGGGTTTTCAACCACCGCAGACGCACTCCCGTTCAGTCCTCCAAGATCCTGACTGCACGCCACTGTAAGTGGATGACATAAGCGACTGCCAAAAGTTGATTGGTTGACAAGGAGGCGGGACAGTGGCTGCAGTGGCCACTTTTCATTGTTTTTAACACTCAGTTCCACTTCAGCTCTTTGTATGTTATAACTTCGCTCTTCTCTGAGACTGACTGACAGACCAACACCACCACCAGCAAGATGGTAAATGTTAAATGCAGCGCTTTTCTACTCTCCCTGAGCACTCAAAGCGCTTTATACAACATGAGTGGCCCACAGACCCATTGTACCACATACTTTGTACACTGCCTACATCTGACAACAGAGCTCTCTGCAGGCAGACGAGCAGTCCCTGGAGTGGAGCGGACAGCGAACGCGCTACCTTTGCGGGACTATAAAACCAGCTTAAATCCCTACGCTGTAACCTACGTTGTAACCTACGCCGTAATCTGATGTGCACCTCCCTGTAACTTCTGTGACTACATGTTGCTGTTGATGCAGCCACACAATGATGTCAGCCACTTGCGTAGGCTACGTTGTAGGCTCTGCATAGATTCACCACAGAAGCATAAGTCAGGCGTCATGCTAGAGTCACACTAGCAAAAACAGTGGTTGGAGACCACAGTACGACCAAAAGTACAGTGACTGTGTCCACTGAACTTGTGATCTCCTTGCCTTTGAAATGTTTGCTTCGAAGAAGGGGACTAGGTCTGTGTGTCGTGCGTCAAGACGGCGATAAAATGGCAATAAGATGGAGTTATGTGTAATTTACAGTCCTGCAATTGTGTCTGATTGCATACGATTTCCATACAGACAGCGTACGGAGAGGGGTTTTCACCCACTGTAAACATGCTCCTGTGCAGTCCTCCAGAATCACTGGACATGAATGACGTCAGTCAAATGCTTACTGGTTGACAAGTGGGTTGTAACAGGTAAGGGAGCAACAGCAGAGTTTACCAGGAACAGGAGAAGTGAAAAAAAACCTAAAAAGATCAAAGATCAAAGAATACCTTATGAAAAGCACAGACAGCGCAGTGGGCATTTGTCATTGTTTCTATCACTTTGTTTCACTTCAGCTCTTTGTATGTTATAACGTCACTCTTCTCCATGGCTAGCTGACAGACCAAGAACAGCACAAGCAAGAGTAACCCACAGACCAGCTGTACCACATACTTTGAACACTGCTTCCATCGACAATGGACGCTCTCTGCAGGTAGACGCGTCATCCATGGACTGCCAGTGGACCACCAACATGTTACCTCTGCTAAACCATGACTGAGTCAAGTTGACAACCACATGCAATCTTTTTTCTGATAATACGGCAATTAACTGTTTATTAACTGTCTATTGCAAATCTGTTGCGGTCTACATGCTCAAAGGTATTTATTAAGGCGTATTCTGGATGTCTATGCCAATTCTCGTGGTGCTTTGTAGGTGTCAGTATCATATCACGGCTCTTTAGACTCCCCCATGTGTGGTGCGAACTGTGAAGAAAACATAGTTTGGGATGTTGATTTTCCCTGAAAACAATTCAGGAACCATAGTGGGCCTATATTCTCTGAAGCCTGTTTGAGTACTTATTATTTATCACTGCTTTCAATGTAAGATTTATAGAATAATTATGAACTTCAACTAAATGAGTTTAGAACTTAAACATATAACCATAGCATTTAGATTACAATAATATTGTGTATGTATTTTTAATAAAATTAATATGCACAGTATTCTCAGTTTCATGTTTTCCTTTTCAGACACAGGTGATCCATTAAAACATAACAATACAAACAGTTTAACATGCCACAATTAAATCCCCTTCAATTAGCGCTATTAGATCAGCTGTGCCATTTAACTTCAATATTTAACATGAAATAATCTCAATATGCAACGGCACAAAATGCTGTCAATTCAATAAATAAATACTCCATTATAGGAGATTCCTAAGAAAACAAACTGCTTTGATGATACTTTTTCTGCTTTCGTGCAGAGCGTCATCTGTAGCAAGTCGCCATCTTTTACCCAAATCTATGAATCTCTAAACAGGGGAGGAGACAACCCTGTTTATTTACTGAGATCAGCAATAGAATTTAAGAGTCAATAAATATGTGAAAATGATTCAGTTCTTTCACATGTTTTACTACATTTTTTCTTTTTTTTTTTTTATACACAGGAGTATGTCTGCTCCTCTGTATTGGCCCATCATGACAGCTGCACTACCACTTGAAAACCCAACAAACCGTGCATGTAACATTTCTTCAGAGACGCCTTCATAACAAGAGGTTCTAACTGTGGAATATCACAGACAGGTGTCCTAATGTATAACTGCAGTTCAACAAGTTGAAATAAGAAGCTGCAGATCTCACCTTTGTAGGGAATTCTGATGTAAATTATCATGCCTGTGTTTGACACTCAGTAGGAATATTTTTTGTGAGTCTCCTATAAAATGTGATGCTCTGAATTCTTTTTATCTCTCTTTTCTTTAGTTAGCAGTAGTTTTCACTCCGAAAAAGCAGTGGTATAATGGTGGCATAATCAACTGGAAGTGAACAGGATCCTGTGGGACACCAGCTCACCACCAACACACCAAATACGCAGTGTTATCTCTCTTGTCACAAGATCGTGAGCGCTGAAAGCAAAACTGTTTCAAGATGCAGCGCTAAAAATCAGAGGGGGAGGAAAAAATCATTTAGCAGAGGCAGGGACGTGTAGACCAGAAGGGGGGGAAAATCCTCCCCAATTTTTAAGATCATTACCCACACGTCATGTATTAGTTTGCGACTGGTCGCAGATTGACTCCGGTTGATTGTTAAGTGTTGGCAATTTGTTTGCATTTATGAACTGGACAGCAATTATTTGCAAACCTTCACCAATCTGTCTGAGAATGGTTGCAGTCAGTTTGTGTCGGACCACAGTTGTTTGGAGACAGGTTAGGAGACCTGTGAAATTGCCTTGCAATCGAAAGTGGTTGCCACAACTACTTGCAATTGGTCGACAACAACAAAAAAATTCAGTGTAATCATTTGGCAACCACTGATTTTTCCTAGTTGCAAGGAGGTTGTCCTATTTTTACTCTAGTGTGACTGAGGCTTAACAGAACAGACAATGACAACAGATATGACACCGATTAACTCAGACATAGCATGAGTTGATGAGCTGGGGTGGACATGGGTTGCAAAGTGGCTTGCAGATGCAAAGCAACTGTAGGCACTAGAAGCAGCTTAAACAATGTGCTCTTTATGAGATTTGCCAAGTGAATGCATAGAAGGCTATCAGCTGAGACATCAGCTAAGCTTGACTTTATAAAATAACATTATGCCTTATTTTACTCCATTATATAAGGTAGATACATTCAGTCATGATGGACAAAAATTTGAATTTATTGCTGAAGATGACATATTTTCTTGAGAAGTTGAGAGATACTGTTCTCACTTCACCAACTTCCATGATACTTTACTACCTCACTGTAAGAAAACATTGGAAATAGTATAAAACAGAAACTACCATCACTCTGGTTGGCCGTGGGAGATGTGAAGTAGAGCATCTCCTCCAAGGGGTCGTCATAGGTCTCGACGGAGTAGATGTGCTCATAGTCTGGGTCATTTGTATTTACCACCACATGCAGCTCACGGCCTGAAAGAAGAGCAACATCATGCAGTATCACCAGCGATCCTTCATTTCAGTCTGACAACCTCTCATTTTTGGATTGAAAGAGGCCTGAAAATAACCAATCTCAGTAAAACAGAGCCTATACCCTACCACTGTATTTGTCTTAAAATAATATATATGTCTGATTACATTATCAGTGGAACACAAATGGAGTTCTCTGTTTTCTTGATGAGAAAACCACCCAAATGCTCAGAGTTCTCCAAATAAAGCAGGACCAGTTAAATGTGTTTGTTAGGACAGACACACAGACAGACACTCACCCTCCTCACCTTTCAGCATCAATTGTTGCTCTGGCGTAGGCAGAGCCCTGACTGGCGGGTATGGAATGTTTGGGCCTGAACCTGGGAGAGCCAGATAGGACAGGGAGCAAAGAGGGACACCAAGACAGGCACAGGCAGAATTCAGAAAGCAAGAGGGACAGGGTAAATGTTACACAAGAGAGAAAAGGGGGGTTGAAAAAGCAAAATGGTGAAAAAAGAAAGGACAGAACATTCTGGTAGTAAAACATTTAGACACATGAGCCAACAACAACCCCAAAGTACCACAAAGGTCATTCCACCATTCCAACATAGACACCAGCTTAAAGGATTCACCAAGTTTTTGCAAGACTTGTCAATGCAGGAGAATCTTACAGAAACTGGTTATAATCCTTTAAGGACTCAAGTCACTGTTATAAAGACTTGTGTCACTCCAGTCACAAGTGACTGCAGACTAAAACTATTACCGAGCCGTAAACATGCCGCTATTTCTTAGGTAATAATACATCAGCTTAACATGAGTTAAATTTCGTTTTGCTGTCAAACTTCCATACTGTATTTATTAACAGCCTGCCTCGCCAACACTTATCTCATGCTGGTGCTGCTTCATAACACTGATGTGGTCTTGCATTGATTAACAGCTCAAGCAACAAACACATTAGTGCAAACTTTGGAAAAGTTTATCATTGGAAGCTCAGTTTTCATTTGATTAATTTACTTTACCATATCCCATGTTGTTTAATTTTACTGAAACATAATAAATCAGGTCTGAGCCATCTCTTCATCATTTCTTCATAATTTAAGCAGGAAAAGGTCTGGAAATTATTCCAAGTGTAGCATTTACATTAGGAAGCAGTGGCCACAACACACAAAGATGCTCTCAATGCAAGTAAAATAGGCCATGCTTGTGCTGCAAAAACAAAGCAAATCAATCACCCACTGTTAGGAGTCTCTAAATAAACATACTGGTACATACTGACAAAAAAAAACAACATACTAGTGGGCTAGACTATTTAAAAGGCAAGGGAATCCACACAAGACAATAGTGATGGATATTTGCAGGATCTCGTTCATGTTAATAAATAGACATATCATTATCCACCATAAAGACAAGTCTTCACAAGAGAAAATACAGATTCACCACAAGTTTCAAACCATTTATAAGACTCAACAATAGAAAGGTAAGGTGATGCATGAGCATGAATAGGGTCCAAGGACACTGAGTCATTGTTTATTGATGATATGACAGAAGGCAGAAGCAGCTGGATGAATTCTGAAGTAGACAAGTGAAAAATGTCAAAAAGAAAGTTTTCGGTCCTGTAAAAAACAAAGTGCACCATTACTGCTTCCACTGGAAGTAAGATGGTAAGTAGCAGCCAAGTGCTGATAATCAAATGCACTGGAGTAACTGATTACCAGCAAGTGTGACCACCTCTATAAAAGCATACATTTTGGCAGTTTGCTGGTCTGGAGCATTCAGGTGTGAGTTAACACAATGCCACAATCTTCCCACGAGTCACTGTCCCAGCAAATTCACCCCAAGGTCAGACTGTGCAGTGCTCAGTGAAACTGCAAAAAACTACAGCTACATCTCAGACTGTAGCATGTTAAATGTTAAAGTTAATGATAATAAAATTAGATAAAGACTGAAAAAATATGGTTGTTTGGAAGAGTTGTTCTTAAATATGGCAGTACGGCTTAGGTTTGCAGAATTGCAACTGAAAAAAACCAAGACGTCTGGAGCAAGACGAGACCATAATGGAGATGTCTGGCCATAATACACAGCGTCACATTTGGAGAAAACCAAAACACATCATATAACCAAAAACACCTCATAATGCTGTCAAGCACGGTGGTGGAGGGGTGATGATTTGGGCTTGTTTTGCAGCCACAGGACCTGCGCACCTTGCAGTCATTGAGTCAACCATGAACTCCTCTGTATACCAAAGTATTCTAGAGTGAAATGTGAGGACATCTTTCCGACAGCTAAAGCTTGACTGAAAGTGAGTCACATAGCTGGACAGTGATCCCAAGCGCACCAGCAAATCTACAACAGAATGGCTGAAAAAGAAAAAAATCAAGGTGTTGCAATGGCCCAGTCAAAGTTTAGACCTCAATCTGAATGAAATGCTGTGGTGGGAACTTAATAGAGCTATGCATAAACAAATACCACAAACCTCAATTAATTGTAAAGAAGAGTGGGACAAAATTCCTCAGAAGAATTCCTCCTACAGAAAACAACTACTTCAAGTTATTGCTGTTAAAGTTGGTTCTATAAGCTAGTGAATCATGGAGTATGCTTTCTTTTTCACATGACTGCACATAGGGACATACTTTCTGCTCAGATTCAGCCAAATGCAGCAAAGCTGACTAGATGGATCCTGACAGAACAGATGGACAATGACTCAAAACATACTTTGAACAAAATCTAGGAGTTTTTGAAGGTAAAATGGAATATTCTGCAGTGGCTGAGTTGGCATTAATGTCAACCCAATCAAGTGTTCATTTCAGCACTAAGTCTGCTCTCTAAGCCTATATTCATTACATGACTTGAGTATGCTTTAGTATACAGCTAAAGTTATAAAAACAAATGTGCCAGTATCCAAAAACGTGGACCGTTTTTGTTGCACCGCCTGAGGAAACACCATTTATACTGTATATCTGAGTATTAGTATGATGACAAAATTGTATCATGTTGTATCATCCAGGTCAATTGGAATTTGACTGATGTAATAAAGCTACCAATCCCAGATAGATGCTACATAGGTAAGTGACAGCTTGCTGGCTAACCTTAGCATGCTTCCTTGGTAATGTCACCAGCAAAATACTGAAGCCACATCAGTTTTGTTTTTTAGATAGTGTTCTTCACTTTGGGTGTTGTAAGGAAGTGGAATAAAGGAAAAGAGGTAATGCACTTGGAAACAAGGTATACCTAAATCTTCATGCAACCCACTTATTCAGAATGAATACTTTGAGGTGCTAAACAAGACAAAATGCACTTCACCTTTTTCAGATATATGTCACCATCTATCTATACAGTGACATATGTGTTACACTATATTACTGTGACTCATGCTAAATCATAGCCCTTCTGTCCGCTTTTTTTTCTGTTCTGTTGCAGTTGAATGGCTCACTCACCTCCACATGCTGAGCATCAGACAGATGGACAGGAAGGAAGCATAAAGAGAGGGGAATAATAAAGGTCAGTTTAAAGAGTCATGGCATCGCTGCAGTTTTCTACAGTTTTGATGGAATTATATTTCCTCAAAGTTTAGCTGTGACTGTGACTCATGTGCTGTGATTAACATCTGAAGTTCAACTTGAGGACAACGCTGATATAAATTAGCAAAGTGAGCTGCATGTGAGACTCACCACAGTGCTGACTCATCTCTGAGCGAACATACTCTCTGATCTCGTCCTCCTGAACCCAAAATAAAGAAAGGAACAGGGCAGAACACACTTAACTAATACAACCCAAGTATCCACTCCAAGTAAACTCTGTGTGTGTGTGTGTGTGTGTGTGTGTTTGCGTGTGTGTCGTTTGATGTCTTCAGATTACGCCCCTGCGGTAAGGATCAAGCACTGACCGTCATGCCTGGCTCTCCTCTGTCTCCTTTAGCTCCATCTGGGCCCATCTCTCCCTGCAACATGGACAGGTATTAGTACTCATACGACCCACAGAGAGGCTTGCAGCGCATTAATTCATTAAAGTGAGACCAGGTGCCGCACATGAAAGAACTTCACAGTCAAAGTGGAAGGTTAAATCACCAATAGCGACTTTAGCTCTTAATGAATAGGACTAGTATTTCTTGGGGACCTCTAGTAATTTGTGATAACTAGTACATGCCCATGCTACAGTATTGTTTGGCCATTACTGT
>VUQS01076899.1:36059-48568 GCA_015108495.1 Heterochromis multidens
TGGGGGGGAGCTGGTGAAAGGTGGGGCAGGGTCCATGAGTATGGCCAGTGACTTGACTTTGGTGCATCTGAGATCTCCTCACACAGTTTCCCTCCTATATTCTTGCAACTTGCAAGGAGATATTAGAAAATCGTTAATATGGCAGTTAATTGTTTAAAATTCACTGTTCAGTGAAGACTTCACAAAATATGTAAAGCAAAAGTTGTTTGACTACTAAGATATTTTGCATTGCCTTTAATTGCAAGGCAACTATCAGTTTAAAGTTTTAACATTTTATTTGCTTTTGCATCACAGTGAAAACACACTCTTTTCTGTCAGAGTCTTCATAACTTCAGCTAAAACAGCTCTTCCTTATCCATCCACAGTGTATATGACTTCCTTTAAAAGGCATACTGTAATAGAAGTTTTTTTTTCATATTGCACAAATGCTATCAAGCACTTTTTCTGCTCTTAAAAGTTCAAACAGCCAATGCTTTGATTCTTACTTTTACAATGAAAATGATGCATGTAAAATAACTTTACACAGCTCTATCATGCAGATTATGTCTGACAGTATTAAGAGTCAGACAGCAAAAGGAGTTTGGTTTTTATTCAGATTATCAGCCCATACAATTAAATCAGTATTGTATGCTGATCCCATGCAAATGCCTCATCTGCATGTGCCATAAGCAAAAGATAAAACACAGCTAAGGGCACTGAGTATCTGTCAATAATCAGCAACTTTCCAGCTTCTGAAGGACTTTTTAGGAACTGAAGTGTAAGAATGTATCGCAACACTCAAAACAACCGTGCTTCAAGCCTCAAAAATTTGGACAAATGTTAAAAGATAAGAGCGATAAATGCCTTCAATTCAGTTTTGTCTGACCCCTTAATACCTGAGAAGCATGACACAGCAGCATATCAACAAAACTAAAAAGAGTAATGTGCGCTGAAAGGAACACAAGACCATCCACTTACCAATAGGAGACTCCTATCAAGGTGTTTTGGTGGATCTTCAATCCCTCTTCCTGTGGTGGCCTCTCTCAGGTTGTTCTCATAAGTTCAGCCTGTCTGTTACTACACGTTCCTCCACTCATTCGGTTTTGGTATTGTGCACAGTGCGATATTCCTCACTTGCCTCACTGCTCCTATGAGGAACAAATGAGGATTGGAGGGATGAAGGGAGATCAGCAATGAGGAGATAAACCCTGGGATGGAAGAGTGGGGGGGGTGGAGGGGTGGAGTGATGGTGAAAGAGACAGAAAGGGAGAAGAGACAGTGGGGGAAACCAAACAAGGTGCAGAGCATGTCTGTGGGGTCACAAGACATAAGCCGGGGTGAATCCGAGTCAAAAACTAAGAGATGGAAACCATGGAGGGGAGGGAGAAGAGGATAAATAGAGGACCTGGGAACATGGCTTTTTATGGTGCTGAGATAGTCTTTAAAAGATCTATGACTGACAGCAGGGTTTGTGTTTTGTAAACTCAAGGTGAAGCTAATATTAGAAAGTTTATGGGCAGAGAGAGAGATTGGCAGTGCAGAGATCAGACTGGCTACAATGCTAAAGCAAGAAATAACTGTAGGATTATGGCAAAATACCTATGAATGGTTCTTATACACAAGCAGACCAACAAGCATAGGCATTCCCTGACAGTGTACAGAGTGTGTGTCACTATAGCTGTCTTAAAATCTGACCTAATGTCTCACTTAAAGGACACTTAGGAGACACAAAGGCCTCTCTTTCTGGCCTAAGAGCCTTTTGGTTGTCTGAGTTCTGCTCAGACATCTAAATTTAGAGGTTTCTGTTGTCACTCATCTCCACAGCTTTTGCACATTATCTAACAGAGTAAATCACCTGTGTTAGTTATGAAACAACACAGCTTGTACTCACAATCATGACATCGCATTGTTAGGCAGAAAGCTGAATCTGTGAGAACAGACTGCATTTGACTCAAAAGGCCTGAGAAAAAGTCACTGAATCAGGTGCTGAATCCCGGCTGCCTTATTAAAGGGAGCACCCATCCCTTTCTCACATATGGATCAGGAGAGTTACTTTATTAGGAGTGGAATAATTCCACTTTCTGTCTCTATAATTTTGCCCACCTTGTGTATGTCCATGAAGAATTTATGGCAGAGCTGTTGTACTGGATTGATCTAGGTGGCATTTAGGTGTTCCTCAAATACCAGTGTCCTCTGAACAAGAAGAAAAGATTCAAATCCTAAACTAGTCCTAAAACAGATTTGCTTAGGGGTACTTTCAAGTACACAGTGACAATATGCAAAGTGCTTCTCATGATTGCCTAGTTATTCGGCCTGCTTGAGGGTAAGTGTGGTTGCGTCTATCTTTCTTAAACATCCCTATCTAAGGCTTCATAACTGTCCTTGTTTCATATGGTTTCTCAATAACACACTTCACTTAGTTGCTAAGAATAATTAGAAAATATGATTAAAAGTATCCAACATAAATCCCTGCCAGTGAAGAAATTATGATCCTTCACCTTCCTCTCAACGAATGGCAGAAGTAAAGTTTCCAACATGGAACAAGTGGCTCAGATATCACATCATTACTTTCCAGGCAAACCCTTGTTGACATAGATTTGGACAGTCAAACAGCATCACTGTACCACTAATACAATATGAATCCCTTGTTTGCACATTTGCGTACATATCTGTGTTTGGAGCAGAAAAGCCTTTGCTGTGTGTTAATGTGTGTGTGTTGCCTGCTTCCTGGCTTTATTCTATGATTCTGGGTGGCTAAATTGAGCTCTGTAGTTTAAAAGTGTTGACCTTAACTCACTGGATTACAGTGACGACAGTGGTGCGACCCTGGATTTGGAGAAATGGAGTCAGGGCAGTGCAGGCTGTGAGACGGCGAGTAAAACAGAGAGAAAACCAAAAAGCGAAACAAGGGATTTGTTGGCAGAAGCACAGACCAGGACAGGATAAAGACAGAAAGAGTGTCAGATTATGGGTTCCTGTTAAAAGACTAACAATGCCTTGTTCTACTACAAGAAAAAAGTTGCATCAAAGTGGTTTGTAAAATGTAATAATCTTCTTAGCTTTACAGCTATGATTTTATTACATTTACTATTATTGTTAAATAGAAAACTGACTGAACTGAAAGCAGAGCATCCTTCCCTAAGTGAAATGGAAAATTTAAATACGTCATTCTGCACTCAGTCCCTGTAAAGCACAATAAAAACAAAAAGAGGAGAGTTTATTTTGTTTACTCTGTAGATGCTGAAATAGATCTCTGAACATTTGATCTGTGTGAGGAGTGACTGGATTAAATGACAAACGTGTCAGACACAAACATGTTGTAAAACTGGAGGTCTTGGTTCAAATCATCGTCAATATGTACAGAGGAGTTCAGGAGAGAGGAACAACAGTGAGTGTCTACAGCCATCTGTAAAACATGGTGGAGGCTCTGTCGTGGTTTGGGGCTGCATTTCAGCCAGTGGTGTTAGAATTGTATAAACTCTGTTTTCCATTTATGTTTCCACATGTTTCAATAAATCGCTGCACCTATTTCCCATTTTCCTACCAAATTCAAAGAAATGAACGGTGAATTCTCGCCAGTTGTAAGTGTTCATTACAAATCCCTTCTTGGTTTATCTGTGTCACTTGTCTTGGTTTATTTGTGCTTACCTTTTTTGCTGAAAGCTCCTGAAACAAACAGTTTCAGGAAAAAAGTTTTTGATGTGTTATTATTGCTGCTGCAGTCAAAAACTAGAATGATCTGCAAAAATTATTCAAATTGGTTAACATGTATCTCCTACTTAGCTTTCAGTTTCTCTATTATGGACATTCTCGCTGACCAAAGCAGTTGTTTCCCAACCCCATAATATCTCCTCATGTTTGTCTGTCTGCTGGTTACTATTGCACTTTCTCTCTTCCTGTTCTCTCACTGATGCTGTTTTTTCTTTTGCATGCATTTTTTAATACTTGTGTGTGCCTCTCTTTTATGTTGTTGCACTGCCTGAAACTGCTTTCTGTTATCTACACTTTCAGAAATAAGTGCACATTAAAACTCAATTTCCGTAACTACAGGTACAATTTACATGTGCCGCCTAGGACTAATTTCTGGACCTACACTGACCTCTCACTACTGCATTAGGTATACTATTCATCAACGTAAATATCTAATCAGACAGTCACATGGCAGCAACTCACACACCACTTGTCTTAACCATAGACACGGTCAAGATGACCTGCTGAAGTTCAAACTGAGCATCAGAATGGGGAAGAAAGGTCATTTAAGTGACTTTGAACGTGGCATGGTTGTTGGTGCCAGATGGGCTGTTCTGAGTATTTTAGAAACTGCTGATGTACTGGGCTTTTTGCACACAGCCATCTCTGTGGTTTACAGAGAATGGTCTGATAAAAGAAAACAACAGTAACTCAAATAACCACTTCTTGCAACCAAGGTATGCAGAAGAGCATCTCTGAATGCACAAAACATGAAACCTTGAAGCAGATGGGCTACAGCAGCAGAAGACTGCCCTGGGTGCCTCTCCTGTCAGCTAAGAACAGGAAACTGAGGCTACAATTTACACAGGCTCACCAAAATTGGACAATAGAAGACTGGAAAAATGTCTGATGAGTCTTGATTTCTGCTGCAACATTCAGATGGTAGGGTCAGAATCTGGCACAAACAACATGAAAGCATGGATCCATCCTTCTTTGTATCAGCTGTTCAGGCCGCTGCTGGTGGTGTAAAGGTGTGGGGGATATTTTCTTGGCACATTTTGGGCATTTTAGTACCAACAGAGGATCACCAAAACACCACAGCCTACCTGAGTATTGTTGCTGACCATGTCCATCCCTTCGTAATGTGCCATGCCACAAAGCTCAAATCATCACAAACTAGTTTCTTGACAATGACTTCACTGTACTCAAATGGCCTCCACAGTCAATCCAGTAGAGCACCTATGGGATATGGTGAAATGGGAAATTTGCATCATGGATGTGCAGCCGACAAGTCTGCCGCAGTTTTGTGATCCTATCATGTCAACATGGAGCAAAATCTCTGAGGAATGTTTCCAGCACCTTGTTGAATCCATGCCATGAAGAATTAAGGCAGTTCTGAAGGCAAAAGAGGTCCAACCCACTACTAGCAAGATGTAACTAATGAAGTAGCAAGTGAATGTGTGTATGTGTACCTTTTCTAGGACCAAAAAAGGTGCACGTTCCCAAACAGTACAAGGAAAATATTTGCACCGTGCAATATCAGGAGACAGTTTGTGCTTGGACAAATACAAAAAGCAATCATGTACAAAAATCATTTTACTGATATTTCAAGGTTTTACTGTTTACATTAAAAGAAAAGCATTAATTTTTCTGACAAGTTTCTGTATCTCTCTTATAAAAATGGGCAGTGTGGTGATGCAGAGGTTAGCACAAGAGCACAAGAATCAACTCAAAGTGGGTTTTCTGAGGAGTCTGCAGAGGAGTTGAGGAGAAAGAGTCTACTTCTACTTTCCAACCAAATTTAGTTGTAAAGGGACATCTTTTCACCACGCTGAGAGGACCTTTCACCTTTGACTGTGCCTGGTGGTGCATCTACCCTGAAGGATACAACAGGGACAGTAACAAGCTGCTGTAAACACAGTGGAGTTTGTTGTGACATGTTATGCTTGTTTTGACTGTATGTAAGCAGTCGGTATGTTGAAATGTTGGATCTCTGCTTCTGTTCTTTTAACTTTTGATAATTATTTTGAGCCCTACCCCTATTTGTGCAGGCTTTGCCTTTTGTCAGGCTACCATTATCGATAGGAATGTAAAAATAAAACAAACTTCTGAAATGAAAACTGGAATCTTATTATTTCTATTTACTCTACTCCTAAAAATTATGTAAGGCCAGAAATCATCAGCAGGACACCAATTACAGGCACAAATAGTATGAAATGTGATATAGAAGATGAACGATCCCATCAGCTACTCACTACATGCAGCATTCAATTATAATGACTCTGAGTCCAGTTTTTATAACTATGCTGATGAGCCTTACATAATTTCTACTGCTCATATGAAACATAGAAAGTTGATCTGTAAATTTCTTGCTTGTATATGTATGTATCATTAGAACAGTAGACGAGTGGGATGCTTAATGTGAGGCCATCTAAAATGCATTTTAGTGGCACAACACCTACTTAAGTGAAGATTAATGCACACTTGTTTTGGGCACTACATGGTCTCAGTGTGAGAGGGAGGGAAGAGGTTAAAACCAAGGTTCCATTAAAAAGGGCCTGCCGACCCAATTCCAGCAGCAAGGGATTATAACACAGGGGGACTGAGAGTGTTAATATGGGCCTTGAGTCTGCACCTAATGCACAAGATGAAAACAGAGGAGGGGGTTGAGCAGAGGCGCTAGTTGCACTGGGGAGGATAAGATGGGAGTGGGTGGTCGAGTGTCACTGCACTAGATGTGAATGATTAAATCATCTCTCCCGGATTACTATTCCATATTCTAAATGGGAGATGTTTTTAAGCTTCATAAACAAATGCACTCATTTATGAGGGATTAACAGTAATCTCTCTATTTCTATCTTTTTTTCCTCCCTCCACACCTCTCGCTGTCTCTCTCTTTCTCCCTTTTACTGCCACAAATTATAGTTTCTGGACCGTGCCACTGCTTTTACAGTTTCCTGCTGCTGTGTGGCTCCTACCTTATCACATGTCTAACCAAAACATAAAAAAACAGACTAAACAAATATTAACCTAGTTTTTTTGTTTTGTTTTAATGTTTTATCAGCAGGCAGTCAAAGAGGGTGTGAGGTAATCGCTTAATAGATTACACAGCCTTGTTTTCACTTCATTAAATGCTCTCTCTGTTCAGTACTTGCATGCTTTTGGCATACAATACCTACGCTACACTGGTAAAGAGTCACATTTATGACTTATTTTTATTCTCCTTAGTTTTTAAGGCAGTGATCAGTCAGTAAAGCTTCTGCAACAAAAGTACAGATTGACATTAGAGAGAGGGCAGGACATTATTTCCCTTACTTAGCCTCATCATATACAGTATAAACACAGTATATACACACATGCAAACTTTACACCAATAGGCAGCAACATGAAGAGAGTGAATGTGTGGGTAAAAAATGGCGAGGATGGAGTTTGGTCTGTTGTCAGGCTTGCTCTGGCCCTCACAGCTCATCCCTGCCCCCTGTCACCCTGCCTCTTTCTCGTTTCTTCTCCTTCGCTTGGCTCCGAGCATTACGGCTAACGGTGGCGCCGCCCTCTGTCTCCTCATCCTTTTTCACCACACTGTGTCCATCTGCAGCCCACACAGCCTCTGCCTCCTCTCGCTCCTGAGGGAAGACCCAAAATACAGCTGAAATATTGACTTCCTGCAGTCATAATGGCATAAAAAAGTTTGGAAGGACCATTTATCCCTGTTGGAATAACTGTAACTTCTCTTCTTGCACTTTCAGGACAAATTTTTTTCAAGAGATTCTCCTCTGTTAAAGTGAGGCTTTCCACAGCTTCATTTCCCCAACAAGAGCCCACAAGGCAAACAATGACCAATGTAGGATAAACTAACTAAACTAAACTTTGCTTGCATAACCAAAACTTTAATCAAAATATAGCCAAGCAGAACATGTAAGGCTGGAGCAGAAAAAACCCCCCTCTCAACTAAGCAAAGTGTTTTTGCCGCATGTAAATTTATATTTTCTTTTACAAAAATCTGAGTTGGACGATCTACGTGATGTTAAAAGTTATGTAAACTGAGCCATTTCAATAACCTTTTTGGCTCAACAGCAGCTCTTCAGAGCAGCTCCTTATATCGCTGTTATTATTACTGATGAGGACACACTCCCTCATTGCATAAATTCACACCTTATTAAAAGAACTAAACGCCTTTTGGTTTATAAATTGATGTGACTATGAAAAATAATTGATTGATTGATTTATGATAAACCTAAAAGACAATGTCATGGTATCACCACAGACCAGGCACAGTAAATGGGAAAACATGCAAACAGCCACCAGATTTGCATTGTACTCCAGCTGCTCATGTTATCCAACACCGGTATCATGACATCAGCAACCACATGCCTGCAGGTGACCGGCCAGACATGAGGAGGAGGAGGAGGTCACGGCTCTGTGTTGTCATAATGCTCACCATGTCCCTGTAGAGCTTTTCTTTTGTGAACCACAGGGCCAGGGCGCACCGCCGGCCTCTGGTCACTGCAGTAACACCATGAGGATTTACTGGACCCGAGGAGAAGCCCACCAGTCGACCACAGCTGGGTTTCACTTGAGCCTGAAAATACAGAGGAGAAGTTTAACAGGCCCAACAAATATATTCATTTAAGTGTAAAAATAAATTAAAAGAATCTTACTGTTACTGTCTTGGCATCTCTGTTAGTGAAGAACAACTCTCCGCCATCAAAGTTGTCATTCAAGTAGAGGATGGCACTGTGAGACAGAGATCTGACGTCTGTCATTCAGTCATAAAAGTAACCAGCTGTGTAAGAATTAGGCTGAAATCTGAGCATAAATGAACATACAGTCATTGATTAATACAGTTTGTTGTTAAATTGTTATATAGTCCTACTATTTACATTTAAATCACCTGCCTCAGAGACCTGGGTCGGGTTATGACAATTAAAATAGCTTATTTTACATCTATATACATTGTTTGGATGAGTTTTAATCAAAATTTAAATTGTATATTATATTTGAAAGCATACCAGCATACTTCACTTCAGTTCACCAAAAAAAAAAACCTTATGACATGTAGATATGTTGGTTTCAACAGAATATTGTCAAAGAAAATGAAAATTATTACCTGTGAAATATTTTAATATGCTTGAAAAAATGACTTTAGTAACTAACTTTAGTAAGTAACTAACTTTGCAGAATTACAGATTTCCTGCTACAAGGAAGGTCAAGCAAGGTTAGAGTAGGTTTCAAACGGTGAAATAGAGATAATGTCATAAAATTTTAACACTGACAATTGCATTTGATGATTAGCACAATTTCATCAAAATTGGGTGAACAGTTTAGTTAAAGCAGCCACTGGAACATTAGCACCTACTCCCATTTGGGCCATTTTTGCCAAAATTCAGAATCAAAATGTAATTAAGTCATTTCTGTTTTCAGTTAATAGTTTGTTTTTTTTTAACCTTAGAACTGACCTATCATGACCATATCATGAACACTAAAACCAACAATTTTAAGCATCATTTTCAGTTTCAGTTACATTTGTTTATGGAGCATTTTTGCTGTAGACCACTGCTTTCTCTGCTCTCTCACCACTTCCTGCTCTCATCAGTTCATTTAGCTATAAAGCATCATTATTTTCCCATAAAAACATAAGACTATTTATCAGTGAGTGCAGGTGTTCTGCTTGTTTTGATATTTGCCACGATTGTTCCCCTGAAACACTGTTTAAGACTTGGAGTGTGAGTTAATACTTTTTAGGTTATTCCACATAAAATCAGTAATATCTGAGAAATGTTCCCACCTGACCTCTTCAGAAACAGCAATTTTTTTTCTATAACCAGTTTTGAGCACTAATATCTTGGGATACATCATAGTTTAAATAGCAAAACTGCATCAGTTTCATCTCTGTGATGCAGAGTCGCAGAAGTAAGCACTGATACACTGGATGTTTTATCTGTTTTCTGATAATTTACTGGAGCAAAATTCAAAAAGTGCATTTTGGGTAAAACTTTAAGTATCATATCACCATGTGGGATAGGTAGGTGGTCCAAACAAGTTATATCATACGAAATATCTCATTTTAACCTTCATTTTGATACCAGGCTCATCTTCTCATTCCTTCTTTGTTTCTAGTATAGTCATACTTTAACACTCCCAAATGTAGCATATGGCTGTGAAATGGAGAAACAACATCAGTGTTCACATGTTCTATATAATAGTTTGGACATGTCACATTGCTCAAACAGCTTCAGGTGCTGAAGAAGTCTCTGGATCACGGAGGGTTTCAGGGTCAGTGGATGAACTCTCTGTATTTTGTTACTTCATTTCCTGTTCAGTTTGTGACAGCTTTCATTTGGCATACGATGGCATGTAACATTCACTCACTGTTATATATTAATGTTATCTTAGTGACATTTTGCCAATAAAGTACCT
The DNA here is from genome assembly GCA_015108495.1 of Heterochromis multidens. NCBI lineage: Eukaryota > Metazoa > Chordata > Actinopteri > Cichliformes > Cichlidae > Heterochromis > Heterochromis multidens. Next base: position 46,146 of record VUQS01076899.1, read on the forward strand.
GAGGTCTCTGTGTATGAAAGCTGGTGGTTCCTTCCAACACTGCTTGGTCTCCGGCTCAAGGAGACAGTTATCAACATGGACGGGGTGAGATAGGTCCAACCTTCCCTTCTGGTCATCTGATTTAAAAAGAAAAAACAAAACAAGAACAAATTCACTTAGAAAAACAACATATTTAACTTTAAGTGATAAAGTAAGAAGAACAGAGTGGATGATTTAGTTCCATATTTGAGGACTTATTCCATTTATCCTATCATGCAGTACTGTTGGTATTACCTGTGACAGCAGTGCGGCAGACCAGGTGCGTGAAAGTGATGAAAAGTCCTGAGGGGCTCCTGAAGTAGGAGTGCAGCAGAGTCCGCACTCTTTCACCCAGCTCATGTAATAGCTTGGCGTCTGATTGGTTCACCAGGCCTTCCTGAGCCAACTGAGGAAGAAGCAGCAGTGAGGGTCACAAGATGCTGCTGAGGACATCTCACAGACCTGATCCAGCTATCTCATTTTCACCCACCTTCACTGCCCTGAGGACAGTCAGACCTTCAAACGTCTCATGAGGAGTGTGTGGAGACCGCCGTCCTCGATACCCATCTCCAAGAGATGCTGCCACCTGTGAGAGACAACATAAATGTGTAAGTTAGGGATTTTCACATGTGCTTTAAAAATAGTGATTGTTTTAACAGTAGGACCTTACTGATGCTAACTGCAGTACTCTGTCACACTCCTTCTCCGTCATGACTCCATCGAGGACGACTCGGTTGGTCCCATTCAGCATCTCATTATCCATTGTGATGGTCACACCCACCTGAGGTACCGGACCCCCTTCAGAGAGGACAAATAAGAGAGGATGAGACAGGAAATGGGTCAATTCTTACAGGTTGGCAGAAGATGATGGAACGACTATGTGTTCTTTTTGTTACGGTAACATGTGTCTTCACTTTCCTCACTTGTGTCTCTTCCTTATGTTTTAACTACGTTATGTTTTGACGTGAGAGAGAGATGCTAGGAAGTGACACAGGGACGGAGGAGCCAAAGATTCCAGATGGGAAATCTTTGCTTCCGTGGCATCAGTCTTTAGTAGGGCGACCAGATCCCAACAAACTAAATGTGCAGCAAACACTGTGTTTGTGTGGGACAGTGTGGGACATGTTAGCAATGCTGGGAGGGAGTCTCAAGTTTTCATATATAATTTAAAAACAAAAATACAATAAACTGTGGAGAATAAATGCCAAATACCCTATATATAAATGCAACTTTTCCAACTTTCTTGCTAAGTAAATGCAACAAGGATAAAGGAAGTTAAGTTTGTTCTTGTGTTTTTTTGCGACAGTCTGTATATACCGCTGTATTCTCTTTGATTTCACTGCGATTTCAGCTGCTGTTCTGTCTGGTAACCATCTTCAGGTTTCCGTAGATCCATAGATACTGTGTCACTTCACGCCTCGTTTTCCTTTGTGTGAAATTTTAAAATAACGCATGCGAAAGAGACAAAAACTATTTCCCAGTATATACTGTCGCTTCATTTTCATTGTAATAGTTTCCATCATATTCACCAAAACCCACAAAGCTTGTGACTTTTTGGTGACTTTTCCTGATGGGCATAGCAACAGACAGACTTATCTTTACCTGACTATAATAAAAAACGTTCCCTGTTTTAGTCTTGAGAATAGTGCAGAGCCAGTCAAAATGTGGGACATTCTCTCAAGATGTGTGACAGGGGTATGAGGGATAAAAATGCTGTGCAGTCCACATAAAGAGGGACATCTGCTCACCCGAGTCTTTTTTTTAGGCTATTTATTTATCATAGATCATGGATCTAAGAATGTGTGTATGTGTCCTACAAAATGTAAGAAAAACACTTAACAAACAAAGAAATTGTGACTTTGTGTGACGCTAAAACACAAATAATTTATCCTCTATTTTCTAATGTGTTAGATTTATCACATACAGGGGGATGTAAGTGTGATCTGTTTATACAATCTGTTGATGCTAACACACAACACTACAAAGCGGATGTGCAGCATTTATGCATTATGCCATGTGATAAAGGTGGTGTAATGGATACATGCTGGATAAACAGGTGTATCCGCATAGGATACACTTATGTTTCCTTGTTTTAAGCTCGTTGAGGTGCAATTAAGGTGACGAGGAGCTCCTCCCATGCCCTAGGAGGAAGAGAGAGGCTGAAAAGACACATACATCAGCATAAGGAAAAGTACCTTCTCTTACCTGCAAAAAAACCACTGTCATCCACTTCCTCTTGCTGCTCTCCCTCTTTCATTTTCTCATTCATTTTCTCTTTTTCAGCTCTGACAGGAAAACATAAAAGATACCAAGTCAATTTTCTGTTTCATTGGTTTCCACTAGTGACAGATTCATTTTTTTTCTTCTTTTTTTTTTTTTTTTTTTTTTTTTTTTCCTTTCTTCTC
>VUQS01076901.1:4652-16743 GCA_015108495.1 Heterochromis multidens
GTGTGCAGCTTTGCTCTCAGGTCCAGGACGTACTGAATTTCATTCTTAGCCGGGCTTGGACCTTCCTCCCAGTTTTCTTTAATAAGGTCCAACACCCTACTATTTGGTAAGTGTTAGAAAAAGACAGTGGATTAATAAAAACTCTTTGTGTTGTGCTGCTTTGTGTTTATCACTGATGAGAATGGATGATAAAGTATTTTTTGATCTACAGGTAGGTACAGGAATGTGCCTACTGGTGATATCTGTTTTAGAGATTACAACTGAAAATGGCCCTTCGATTAGATGTTAACATTCAGAGAGGGTGTCCTTTAGTTGGTTGGTTGTACGACTGGTTGGCTGATTGTTTGATTATCCGGTGGGTTGTGGTGAAACAGACATGGTTATCCCCCAGCTGGGTGTTTATGTAAATTCTAAATATTATTATCTCTTAATCCTTTCATTGTGAAACAAATTATAAAGACAATACAGTTACTGGTCATAATTTACATTTCAGTACAGTAGTTACATGTTTCAGGTTGTCTTTAGGGTTGTGTTTAAAAGAATGAACAATTGCTTTGGGCCAAACTGTGAAGAGGAGATTATTTTTCAATCTCAGTCTACATTAAGGAGCAAAACAAGTTAGTCTAGTTGGAAAACGGTGTATTAAATTGTGACCACAGGCCACAGATGATTTACCATGATGTTTCACTTTACATAACTCAAATGACAAAACCTCCCCTTTATACTCAAATGGAAATCAGTATCATGGTTGGCTTTCTTTCCTACGCTTTGTCAAACTAGGACAATGTCAGCTGCAATGCATTGCATCAGATTTGATCTTTATCTTTATCTCAGCACTAGAACACATGTATTCTGATTAGTTCAGCAGTTTTCTATATGGCTGGCCTTGATACGACCACACAGAACATCCTAACCGCCACAGTGTAACACTACCAGGAAGGCAGTCAGCCTCAGCCACATTCTCTATCTGTCAGATCCACATGGCTTTATATCTAGAATCTCATGTCATTAAAACTTCTCCTGCTGGTTTTTCCCCTGTGCAGTGCTGTGAACTCGCAGCCTGTCAGCGAATATTTGGACTGCCTGCTGTTTGGGCACATCGGGAGATGAATTCTCTTGTTACACTGTGGACAATGAGAAGGGACAGTCAGCCAAAGATCTGTCTGTGGTGTGGTAGGCCGTCATTACAAATACAGTGTGATTCTGAAGCAATGTATAGTAACAGCCTGGCATTTATGTTGAGAAATGTTACTTGAAATAAAATGTGAAATATGTGCAAAATGTCTGCAGTCTGCAAGTTGGACTTTAAGTTTGAGTGTGGGTTGACACAGTTGGTAAAGAACTGTAATTTCTTGAATGCACAAGGAGCAGGGAACAGGTTAATCAGGTTTATAAAAGAAAGCTGCAGTTAAAAATGGACTTGGAACAAGCTCAGGAACAATAAGAATCAGGAAACATTATGAGAAAAAGGCTGCAGCAGTCTTAAACAAACTCTAACTAAACCCAAGGTTTCAAGTATTCTTCTACTAATGTGATATTTGATTTGGCACAGTGTACAGTTACATTTCCCTTAAATAACAATTTGTCCTGAAATAAATATGAGCTAAACATGTCGCCAATAAATCAAAATACATTTTGCAGTAATTACAGTTTATAAAGACTGCTGAAATTCTTCAAATCAAATAAAACAATTAATTACATAGAAGCTGTAAGTGGTTAACCTGTTAAGCCCCAGGGGTCTTTCTGAGGTTCCTGCTTGAAAATGACATGCCCAAAGTGAATTGAGTATTTCTCTGCAATTACAAACTCTGTGTAAACTATCTTGGTATCAAAATTAACAGCTAACACTTGTGAGACTTCATCAGAGGTGTAAGCATCACAGCAGGTTCTATTGTGTCAAAGTAACTGAGGATGGAACACAGAAAAATATGAAGGAGTTTTTCCTTGTCTAAATTTTTTTATAACCCCATATAACCCCTTTGAAAATATGCTGCAGTGGATCAAAACCTGAAGAAAACCATGAATCAACATGTGGACATTACCTGTGCAAAGATCGATGCTGCTGAAGTGAAACAGTGCAAAGTTACAGAGGTTTGATTAGAGACATAGCAAAGCGTTTTGCAATTTGGCACAATTTGGCACCATCTGTGAAAGTTGAAATGTCTTCAGTATTGAATAGCCGAAATTAGGCTTTCTTGTCAGAGGTAATTTTTGCAAAAAAACCCCCCAAAACAAGCGGACAACAGTGTACACAACGGTAGACTGGTGCGTAATAAATAAGTGAAAAAGGCACAAATTGACTGGAAACTGCTCTTAAAGCACACTGGAAGATGGAGCTGTGCAGGAAATGTGGTTTTATGGTGGTGGAAGCAAGACAGCAAAGGTAAGACAGAATTCATGACAATGTTTTTCAAACGTGAAGCGTAATTTTGGTCTTCTTTTGCTGCTGGTGCAGTGAATTTTGGTTGGAGCATCATAAAACCTGCAGTTTTGTAATCTCTGAGAACTGTGCTTTCAACAAAGACGTTGCTTGTCCGTGTACATGTCGTCGGGTGAAAGGGGGAATCTGCGCTTTGTGTTAACATCTTTTTGCTGAATCTGTCTACCTGCTTTTTAATTGTTTGTTGTTTTAGCTGTGTTTGGTGGTCATTGAAATGGTTTTGTGAGACCCGGCGACACTGAAACCAGATGTTTCCCTTCTTGCCCGCAGTACCGGGGGCATTGGGGTTTAACAGGTTAACTTTTTATATTTTTTGGGGCTACCACCATTTCCTCAAAAGAGCTTTACCTTTTGCCTGGTCTCCCTTGTGAATAGCAAAGTGCTCTAAATCACTTACCTGGTTAAATAAAGGTTACATTCACTTGTTGCGGTACAATTTAGTATTATACTAAAGTACAACCCAGCCCAAGTTCAACTTTATTTAATGTCCCCTCAATACAACATGCAGATGTTTAAACATGAAGTCATAGATGTTGTTTCTTCACATTCTGTTTGTTGACTTTAGTTGACTTCAGATGGTCTAAAACACAACAAAAGAAGAGTACAAGACCCAGACTGTAGCAGAGAGAAGCACCATAACACAAGAAGCATCAGATTATTTGTGACTGAAGGATCAATCCATTTTTAACCCTCTGTGTCATTATTGGTGATGACCCCAATCCTAGTTCCAAAACCTAACAGGTGTTACTGTACAATACTGTATGTATGTCAATTAGAATTATTACTTTCTTTGTCCCCTGTATGCCAAGAGTTTAGAGAATAATTAAAAAAAGAAGGAACTACAAGTTCATACACATTATACACAAGAACTACAAGAACACCTGGAGAGGCTGATTATGTGATATTACCTGATAACAAAATCATCATTGCTGATAACCCTAACCCTTTTTGAGAAATGCAAATCTAACTTTTTTTTTTTCTGAAAAAATGTAAATAGTTTTGATGTTTTGATGACCAGTTAAAATGGTTATTTTCTTTTCCCCCTGATTGCAGGTATTGAGAGAACGATTTTATAAAAAATAAATTCATAGTCTGATTGCCTAGTTAGAGTTAGGGTCAGGGTCAGGGTTAGGGATCATCAACAATGATGAATTAGACCCAAACTCAAACCCTAGCCGTCAAAATCATAGAGCTGAATCAGCACCAAAATCAAACTACAACTTGCAGGATTTATTGCAGGGCCACTGTATTATACTGCTTTATTCTTAGGTTAACTTAACTCTATCACTGCCAATGATGAAATATTCTAGCAATCAGTGTTTTGCAATAGTGTTAAAAACCGAACTTTCGGCTCTTTCTTTTGATATATATTAATGGAACAAAAATATTCCTGGAGGTCTTCAATGATTAGTCATTCATGAGTCACTGGTAATTTCAAAACAATACTCTGGCAAGCAAAGTGTTAATAATTTAGCTAGTCAGTGTTGTATGTATGTGAATCCTGAAAAGCCACAAAAGAAAATGTTTTTTTTTGCCTCATCAGATAAGTTTGAAGCCTAATTTTAAAGGGCAGCTGGGCTGCTGAGACAGGCAGGAAACTCATACCGTGCTCAGCTCTGCTGTGTTGTTACTTTAGGTCATGTTCCTGGAAACCCACTCAGGCATTTTGTAAACTGAAACCACTGGATTGTATACAGATGATATCCATTTACTTCTGTGGTGAGTTACCTCCATGTATCTTTTCATTACACTGATGCGTCCTCTCTTCAGCACATTCATAGACTGTTATGATGTACACTATAATATATATCTTTTAATGACCATTAGAAAATAATTAACATTAGAACAAAACATTTAACAAAGAACTAATAGGAATGAATTTTGTCCAGTGATCACCAAACAACAAAGACTCAGTAAGAAAATGGGCCATTAGTTCGATCTACATGTATGTGCCACTGAAGCTGTCTAGCACATGACACATACATTTAGCTGTAAATCACTATGGTAAACTCAAAAAACCTCTGTAGCTGCACACAGCCTGTTTTCTGGTTCATTTACATGCCAGACCAATGCAGTGCACAGTTTCCTGCACACACTGTAAAAGGGGCACGACTAAAGATCAACCTCTGGGCTGTTTGTGACCACTCTTAAACTATTATAAAAACAAAATTTATAATAAACCTGAAGCTGTGTGGGTACATGCTAATGCAGAGATTTGAAATACAGCAACAGATTGCAAATTATTTTATTTCATACATCCAAACTCAGTAAGTGAACTTTTCGCTCTGATAATAAGAAAAGTCTGATTATAAGAAAAGTCTTAATAAGTTAATTTAAACCTTTTCTGCACAATGTTCAGTGAAAGTTAAAGTTAAGTTAAACTAAGACTTATCAGTGTTGGCATAGTTAAGTTAAAGCGTTATTGTTGTATTTGCCAAGTTTCCGCTGTTAGCGTTTGCTGATTGCTGTTTAGCTGTTTTACTTGAGCCCGCAACTCTCACTCACACGTGTGCTCCTGGAGAGTTTTTTAGAGAGGGTTTTTACCGCTGTACCCTTTTCTAGGTTATAGGGGAAGACTATACATGCACTCATTCCACAGGTCTCCTACATATTCCGTGTTGCTTCCAGTTTATCTCTGATTAGAATGGATGATAACAGACTTTCTAGTCTATGGGTAGGTAGAGGAGGGTGCCTACTGGAGACATCTATGGTAGTGATCACAACTGATAATGGCCCTTAGATTGAATGATAACAATGTGTCTGTGTAGTAGGTTATGTTAAGAATCAGTTTTGGGGAGAGTGAGAATGGCAGTAGACATGTAGAAATGATCCATTAGCTTGGAAAAAAATGGATGTGAGTGGCTCATGACAGCTGTTAAGGAATCTTTAGAACAAAGTGAATCCAAGACTAAAGATTATTTACAAGCAAGACATAATTAATAATAACTTTGCTAATAAAAAATGGGCAGATTATTCCCCTGTGAGCACAAACCATAAAAAGTATAACAGATGGGTGTAGCTCCCAGGGTCTGAAAAGTGAAGCCAAAGCTGAAGTACAGTACATTATTTTGAATGGTCACCAGGTGGCGATAGCTGTGGTTGCAAAAATACTTTCTATAGAAGTCTGGGAAAACGGCCCTAGGCCCTGACCTCTGTAAACAGTTTCCTGATGAGTTAATGGGCTCAGACAGTTGTTTTGGGTCATACTGAATTGATCATTATGTCCATTTTATAAATTTTGTTGTGTGTCAGAAAGGAGGATTATCAGGATAGGCTCATTAGTTAAGGAGCTGTGATTGATGTAGTTCACAAGACAATGGATGACGTCACAGTACAGTAGCCACATCCATCTTTATACTATCTATGGTACAAATCGACTATATGCTTTCAGTATAACGTAGATTGCATACTGTTTTATTATTTATGTATGTTTATATTTGGCCATGAGTAATGATAATAAAGACGGTTTCACAAAAATTCAGCCTAACCTTTCCACCCGGGTTACTGTTGCTTTCTGTAGACTCTGGGACTATTTCCAATATCTTATTAAGAGGAATCAAAGAAAATGGCAGAAGCTGGACTTCTTACTCTGCAAAATCTTTCAGCCCAGTGTCTGCAATTTACATTGTTCTCCTAAAACAGCTTCACCGTTTCTATTATGTTTAATATCTTAATGTCGAAAACTTTAGACAACACACCTTTTGTTCATTTTCTGTTTTCTGGTACTGCTGATGAGCATTTGCTGTCTCCAGAAAAACAACTGCTGGCAGCCATCTTTTTCCTCTCTTTGTGAATTAAATTTAGAAAGGTTGGAAACTACATAATTTCAAGTTCCAAACTCCAACTTCCATTTGACATTAACTGTAGAGAAATGGTCCTTTACCACTGCAAGCATCATTTGCCAAGTGAAACTACATTAGGTGATTTATTACAACAGCAGTTGGTGTTTTGAATCTAGGCTCTGAGTTCTTCATTCCCTGCAAATATGATACACAAAGAAATCAAGTGATGAGTAAGCATTCCCCTGGACCCTGCAGGTAGATGCTGCGGTGGTGGAGGGGTTGAAACAGCAGGCAGTGATGCAGGACAGCAACAGCACAGCATATGATGTGAGGGCAGTGAGGCCTGTTTGCATGTATAACACAGAGCAGGTTGAGTTGCCTGCCTGAACTAGCTCACAGGTTTCCCTTCATTTAGACAATCATTCGACATTGATATCTGTTTCCAATATAAGATACAGTCATGGTTAAAAGAAAGAACACCCTCTTTAAAGTCTAAGGTTTAATATATCATGGTCTTTAGTGCTGTGCCATATCATGTCATCTGCAATAATACCAGTATAAATTTTATGGGATACAAAAACGTGTCATATCATGTTATCAATGACATAGTGATACCATGAATTTACACACAACAAGAAGTGAGCACCATGTGTCAGCCTCTGATGAAGATTTAGTACCTGAAAAGGGAGCTACAACCTCGATGCTTTGCAATGCACAATGCTTTGCAATGCTTTGCAAAACATGCAAGAACAGTGTTCCTATTAAAGGTGGAAACAACAAACTTGTCTTACTACTTGAGGCAAACACACCGTCCAGTACAACCAGGCTACAAAGGAGGAGGTATTAGCAGCTGGTGATACATAACTCAAAAAGTAAACAAAGGACTCAACTGAGTGTTGCTGGAGCACTCGCTTTGTAAAACAAAACAAAAAACAAAAAACAGAATGTGATGATTTGCACATTTCATGAAGTCATATTTTATTCACAATAGAACACAGAAAACATGGCATGTTTAAACTGAGAAAATATACAATTTTAAGACAAATACTAGCTCATTTTGAATTTTATGGCAGCATCACATCTTTAAAAAGTTGATGATTTGGGACCATGAACTCCTCTGTATACCACAGTATTCTACAGTCAAATGTGAGGCCATCTGTCAAGCTAAAGTTCGGCCAAAACTGGGCCAAACAATAGGACAATGATCCCAAGCACACCAGCAAATCTCCAACAGAATGGCTGAAAAAAATAAAGAATCAAGGTGTTTCAATGGATCAGTTAAAGTCCAGATCCAGGTCCTGATTGAAATCCTGTGGTGAGACCTTAAGAGAGCTGTACACAAATGAATGCCTGCAAACCTCAATGAACTGAAGCAATGGTGCATGAAAGAGTCGGGGAAAATTCTTCCACAATGACGTGAGAGACCGATAAAGTTGAAACCGCTCCTAAAGGTGGTTTAATGAGCTATTGAATCATGGGGTGAACTTACAGTAATTTTTCACATTTCACATTTTTCACATTTTGGCTTAATTTTTGTAAAATAAATAATGACACAGTGTAAAATGTTATGTGTTTCGTTCTTTCTTTCTTTTTTATACCATGGCTGTATTTAAGTATTACTCTCTCTGACTTGTTATCAGGGTTAGTGCTAATAGTTTTTTCTGACTAACCTTACATGCAGAGCAACAAACTGTTAGCAAAAAATAAAAATAAAAATAAATAGAAATAAAAATAGAGATGTAATATATGTTCACTTTTGTGTCTACCCCAGTTTAAAATTGTGATTATATGCCTCTCCTGGTATAGAGTAGTTACCAGAAACAACAGCTTTCATAATGATGTTGTACAGATGTTTGTTTGGGGTAAACCTCATTAGCCCTGATGACCCTGTTCGCTTCCTGTGACATGAGAAACATCCTGTTGCAAAGTGGCTGTCATCCATTTGCAGGAGTCAGTCTTGTAACCCACACTTGTCTCTGCATGGCAGATTGTTCCAGTATGTCATAAACAATGGAATTACTCTACCCTCTACAAAAAACTCATGTATAACGAATGCCTTCACAAAGTTGACAGAATAGAGACTGGCATCCTAATTACTGCATATTTTTCTTTGCCTTGAATTGTAGTTATCGGATACTGTAAGGCATGGCATTTTCTACCTTCAAGCAAGTTTGCAGTTGATTGCAGGAGCTGATTAGATGCAGCCATCAAGAATCATCTAAAACGATAAAGTTGACATTTGTGGCTTGTCACTTTGATCACAGCAGCATGATGTGATTTTCTCCACATGCTCCGTCATTTCTTATGCAATCCTTTATGATTCGGTTTCTATTCTTTTGAAGCTGTTTTGTTCTTGCTTTGAGATTCTCCCCAAGCTTTATTTCTCTACCCAAACAGTATTTCATCACTGCTTCTTACACTTTATTCCCACTCTGACCCTAGATGACTTAAGTGTTTGTGAAATTGTACAGATAAACAAATGGATTTAGCTCTCCAGTGAAAGCAGTCGTGACATTTGTACAAAAGAGTGAAATGTTCAAAGAAGGAAACACAAGCCTGTGCACACACACACACATGCACACACTTACAGGACACACACAGAGAGCTAGTAAAAACTTCCCCCTACTGGGTTATTGACATGAGATTGTGCACCTCTGCCAAACATCCTTTTACCAGAATCCGGCTGACCTTGGGATGGGATCAAACTCAAATGTGCCAGCAGCAAGACCACACTGATGAGTTAGAGGCAACATGTGTGCTGCTAGAAGCTGTATCACCTGAGAAAAAAGATGCTATTTATTCTTAGTTAATCCTTCCACTGATTGGAAACAAACATGTCATGGATAGTCGTTTCCCCGCAGCGATCCGTCAGTTTGTCTGCTGCAAACCACGGCAGCGGTAGCAAATTAGAGACAGGAATCCAGGAATCAACAACCCTCTGTCAACAACCGTCTCACTGTCTGTAGTTAATGTCAGTCTGGGAGAGGATCTCTCACACACACACACACACACACACACACTTGGATATACAAAGGATTACATGCATGCATAGACACATTTAAACACACAAGCACTTGCACACACACAAACAGCTGTTTAGAATTAGATAGCCAGGGTGACGAACTCACTGACAGCAATTCAACTCATGCAACATTCAAAGACACACGAGGACGTGGGAAAACACATAATATTCATAGGTTTCTTGTCATCTCTCTTTGATGTTTGCATGTGAGTGTCAAGCCCATGATCTAGCAAACAGGTATCTGTTTCTCCAGATCAAACCAGGGATATTTCTCAAGTTGCAAAATCAACTAAATCAGGGTAGCATACAGGAACAAGTCTCAGCAGGGAATGTGGTTTGAGGTATCGATGAAACTCAATCAGTATCCTATCGACAATAAAGCTTTTTGCCATCCTTTTAAACATTTTTTGACATCCGTGAATTTAATGCATTTTCTCAAACAAACACTTACTGCCTTGGTAATGTTCTCTCTGGTCTTTGTATTGGATGGACTGGCATCACTCATGACATTTTTGGGAAAGGATTGCTTCAGAAAGACAGAACTGGAAGCTGACATCTACCCAACTGTGACATCTATGCAATTGATGCTTAAAAACAACGAGACAGGTCGCTAACCAAGGACTCTGAACAAGAACAGGACATCTCTAGACAAGTTCTATGCAATTTCTTTAATGCTGAAGTCTGGAAGATGTTCGCTCATAATGTGACAAAAATCTTCAGCCTCAAAACTTCTGCATGCCATTTAAACAGTAGATTTTAGGGTCTAATGTAAAAATTGAAGAGTTGGATTTAATTCAAATCCTACATTCCGTTCATAGCTAGGTTGAATCTTGATATCAGTAATTGTGTTAGTCACAGATTGGTAGTTAAGGGGCCAGTATACTTTGTCAGAGGTTTTGTGGATGGTTGGATGCAAGTTCTGAAATTAGCACTCAACAAACCCCCAGAGCAGGTATATTTTCCATTTGGTGGTGGAATCGCAGAGCTCTATCTGCCAAACCATTGGATACATTTTCTAAAAATAGTCATACAGTAAAATCTAGGCTGTAAGCCTCTACTTTTCTGCAAAACCCTATGTCTACCCTGCCTCTGCTTGGCTCTGACCCTAACATTTTTGTTTAATCCTAACCAATTGAACCTATCATCTATCTATAACTCAAGGAAGGAACACGTATCTTCATGGAATAGAGGTATGGACTGTAGAAGAGGGTTATTGTGATAGAATCTGAGGAGTCGGATGAGGAAGTTTAAGAGAATTAAAATGATTAAGCAGCCGACAGGTTTTCAATCTTCAAAAATGACTTAATTTTTTAGTTTAATCCTTCAGTACATTTAATAGCAAATATGTTAATTTGAAATTTAGGTTCAAGACTTCTTGAGCATTCAGGATTGAACTGATCAGCCTTTAATCCATATGTCAAAATTTTTTCACTCACAGCAGTGCAATCTTCACTCACCACCTGGACAAGTCACAACAACTTCATTCATAACCTGAAAATGAAGGATCACTGTTCTGATACACTGGGTCAAGAGATCCAGCACCAACTGCAGAGACACAAATACAAAATGACATAAATAGACTTCCACCAATAGATCTAAAATTAGCAGGTATGCTGAAAACAGTCCCAATATTGCATTAGAAGATCATCTTGTGATCATGTGAGATCAGCCAAATTTCAATAAGGCACAGTAAGGTTTTTCATTTCTATGGACTCAAAACTTTTTAACACACCTTATAAACTGGGCGGAAGCATTTAAAGCATACCTGAGTATTGGTGGGAGGTATGTCCCTCCCACTATACATTTTGATTACTACCTTGATAGAAGGCCAAACTTTAGGTTTATTATTGCATTTTAGTGAGCATGGCCCACACTCACTGAGGCTCACATATCATGGTTGGGACTGGTTTACTCATTTCATACAAATAAATGTCAATTTGACAACATAAAGAGCACTAATGTTGAAGCAGCCCTTTGTACTCTCTTGATACCTGAAGGCACACTGTATTTAAATCCCACACTCTAGCATTTGGCCTTGGGTTTGATTCTGATCCAGTAAGTGTTTGTTCCAGTAGGCAGTAGCTTTACTGTAAACACAATTATGCTAACTGTGGCAAGATTCAGTGACCACATGAAGGGAGATATACTCTCACGCAAAACACTCGCTCAGGCACTCTCACACACTATACTTACTCACTCACTTACACGCTCATAAAGCAAAACATGGCACTCATCCGCACCTGCAATCTCACGATATGGACCCACGGTCTGCTCACATGGACACACACCTACACATCATAAACAGTTTCCTCTGTGGTCAATGTGATTAGAAAGCACGCTGAGAGTGTACAACAAGGGAGGGCCAGCCCCCTCACTGCATACACACTGGAACCACAACAGACGAAGGAGGGTTTACAGACCAAACACTCCTCAGGTGGCCACGCTGATGGTGTCCAACACTATCTGCAGGAGCACTAATTCACAAACACTCATGCACAAAAACACACGCTGAATTAAAATATTTTGATAGCTAACTGCTGCACGCAAGGTGATTCACACTCGCATTCGTTTTCTATCTTTCCAACACACACATACACACACACAATGCCCAGTGTCTCACCTCAGGCAAGCATCTGTTTGGTCAATAGTGTCATTTACATCATTCTTTCCACTGTGGGAGTGGGCAGGGCTCTCTTTGGTTTCAGTCACTGAAACCAGTTCATTGGAGTCACTGTTCTTCCAGCCAACACACACACACACACACACACACACACACACCACACACACACACACACACACACACACACAGACACAGACACACACACAGAAACACACACACGCACACAC
>VUQS01076902.1:5727-16376 GCA_015108495.1 Heterochromis multidens
TTATTTCTTATTTAAAAAAAAAAAAACCAAAACTAAAAAAAAAAAAAAAAAAAAAAAAGAAAACCCCATCTAGATAAGAAAACATGCACTCACCTCCTGAAAGTTGAACAAAGTGAGGAGGAGTGAGAAAAGGGGGCTTGTGGCAAGGACAGGGAAATGTGTGACTGTGAAGAGCCTGAGCACAAGCATGCTTTTAATGCAAGTGGATATATGTGCTAAATTTGGCTAATAGGCCTGGGAGTGATGTTGCTGGCTAAAGCATGGCTCGCTGGTTTAATGGTAATTAGATTTTGCTTTTGGTTCACCAGGCTCACCCGGAACCTGTCAACATCATGTCAGAGCAGTGGTCTTTGGAGTGACACTGCCTGGTAGGCTTTTTTTCTCACTGGACAGGCCCCAAAACAGAGTTATAGGCACAAAGGCAGAACAAATTATACAGCACTACAAAACACACAAAATCAAAGATGCAGACTAGGAGAAGGATGAAACTAAAAGCCAAGTTATGGTAGCAGAAGATGAAGGAAAACAGATTTAGAATACTGATATAAGGGTCTAGCGTTATTTGAATGATCTGACTTTAAAAACAGATACAAACACACTCACAAACAGGATGGTTCAAGTATTTAGAGTAGAAGTGTAGTGTTGTCAACTATAATTACTGTACTAGTGACACAGTAGATTTGGAAAGGCTTCTGTGACTCAAAATTTCACAGAATTTGGAGCAAATCAATGCAGCCTCATTTCTAATTAATTGGTTTTGCGATACAAATTCTGTAATATAGTAATAATTATGCTATATTCCCTCAAATTTTACCTATCTAATCTAATTTCATTTAATTCAAAAGGAAATTTGAGTGTTTCTTCTTCACTCACAATGTGTTTATACACCACTACTGTATTTAATCATGAGTTATTATTAATCTCTGGCTCTCTTCCACAGTGTGTCTTTTGTCCTGTCTTCCTCCCCTCACCCTCAACCAGTCATGGCAGATGGCTGCCCCTCCCTGAGCCTGGTTCTGCCGGAGGTTTCTTCCTGTTAAAAGGGAGTTTTTCCTTCCCATTGTTGCCAAGTGCTTGTTCATAGGGGATCGTCTGATTGTTGGGTTTTTCTGTATTATTGTAGGGTCTTTACCTTACAATATAAAGCGCCTTGAGGTGACTGTTGTTGTGATTTGGTGCTATATAAATAACATTGAATTGAATTGAATTGTTAATACCACCAGTCGCAGAGTATAGAAATAAATTATTTTTGTCAATCAGGCATTTCCAGTTCATTTTATCCCTTGAAGGAATCTAAGTTGTCTTAATACACGAATGCCTACATTGGACCCTCTCAGTTACTGAAGTCTGTTTCTATTTTAATGACTCTGTCTGCCAGAATGCAACCGTAGGCCTACAGTACATTTACCATACATGTGTATGACATATATTTATATGGTTTTCTTATTACAATTAACAAGCTGCACCTGTCCTGTTAGTAAATTATCTGCAGCTGAATATCATCTCTTAGTTTGTGACCTAAATTGCGTGACTCTTTGATTGGGCATGTTTTATTGAAATGAACTGACTGCGCCGGTGTTTAGAAAACAGTGCAACTTTTGTAAATCACCCACAAAACTAACCACACCTATCAGCGCTATTTGACAGCAGATTTCTTTAAAACTAGCAGGCAGTTTGTAGAAGAAGAAAAAAATAAATCATGCAACCACTATAGCTGGTAGCCAACTCCCTCTTTTGACGTCAATCGGCTGTTGGTCTTTTTTGCCATGTAAAATAGAATTTTACTTTGTCGGTTTCTAATGCACTGTTAAATATAGAGAAACTCTTGTGGGCAGCTCCAGCTGAGTACAGGGTCCCTGGAAAATATCAGACTCCTTTCTGTTTGACTAACATTAGCTGAGTAAAGCTGTATCAGCAGAAGCCTCCAATAGCTAACACTAAGCAGAGTTGTGCAGAAATTGCTTACCAGAGTGACTAACTAGTGTTTCTGAAAATATACTAATATTCTGTCCTTTTAAGAGAATAATTTAAAGAAAAGTGCCTTAAAAATCTGGTTGTAAATGATAAGCTGTTTTCCTCTGTTTTGCTTTTGCTCTTTTATTAATATTGCTCATTTGGTTGCTGGCAGTCCAATACAATTTCTGAATTTTGCAGAGTCAGCTTCAAACATTAACGCAGTCAGCATCACAGGTACTGCTTGGATATAGCTGACTGTTTTGTTTTCTTTGCATTTTACTAAACATCTGAAGTATTACTGTTTCTGCAAAGCCAAAGAAAAAGCTGCTATACAAATGTGGTCTTCTTTATTAGAAATCAATAAAGACTGAACATGATGATAGAAGTGTGAAATCGCAAACACAGCTTTGAAATCATTTCATTACTCTGTTTCAATACTGTGAAATCTGAGATGTCTGCTGATATAATTTATGAATCATCCACAGATGCTGCTGCCTTACGTGCCTATTACAGTATCAGTTTGTATGGATACAATGGATGGATAGATGTGTATGCATTATGTGTATAAAAGTCATCTATTTATATAATTTGTAGGTTACAGAATGTGCACCTATGTATGCACATGTATTCTAATGGACAACCAAACTCAATAGTCATGGTTGTTCTCTTCCCCTCTCCCTTTCTCTTGCCAATGTGCCAAATGCCTTGTCTGCCCATCCATCATGCAGGGAGGCAGATGATTGGCCGTCTCGGACCGCTCCTCATAACAACAGTCTCTGCATGGTAACTGTTACTGAGGAGAGAAAATTACCAAACCCACCGAGATACAACCTGCTAAAAATAGCTGCCATCAAAAATCCCCGCTGCTTGTTACACCCCGTCTGTGTGTGCGTGTGTTTGAGCTCTGTGTGTGCATGTGGGTGTGTGTGTATGGGGTTAGGGAAAGAAAAAGAAATATGGAGAAAGACAGGGAGCAGGAGAGAGAAAGAAAGAGGGAATGTGACAGAGAGAATGATTGACTGACAGACCAACTGACACTCTAAATGGCTGAGTGGTTGTATGATTGATTTACTTACTACCTTCTGTCTTTGCTAAGTAAGTAGCATAAATCAGCACTGGAGTGAAGAGAAACTCTTTAAAGGCTGTTTCAAGTGGGATAAAGTTACTGACACATTACCTATATCCCAAAACATGATGGCAACTCAACTTTAAAAATACATGGATTAAACTCAAGATGGGAGTGTGTCCAGGTGTATGTGTGCACTAGGGAACCCAGTGGCCATGAGCTCCTTTGAAGTGTTCGTATTTACAGATATGACCCATGGGCCAATATTGCATTTAGGTACCTGCAACTATGTTGAGCTGGAAGGAATGCTCAAATATATTATTTCTGTGTGTGTGTGTGTGTGTGTGTGCATGTGTGTGTGCTTGTGTGCACCCACGTGTGTGTTTGTCTGTGTCCAAACTTAACAGCATGGCTTTAAGCTTTTCTTGCTTTAGTTGCTTTCAGTGGCAGATACTGTAGGTATTAAGCCCCAAAAGCCGGTTTACTGTTGTAGAAAATAACTTAACCATCCAGCTTTGAAAGCTGGTGTTATGAAATTGGAATAAATACTTCAGCTAAATTGTTATTTTTTTACAGGTCTTTCTGTACTCGCAATCAGCATTTTGAATCACAATTGCATTTTGCCGCATTGCAGAGTGGCCTAATGAAGATAAACCAAAAGTTTAAAAAAAACTGACCCTACGTTAAGGGAATGTGGGAGTGCAAATAAGAATTGCAAATTATTGCATCAGGTTGAAGATATCATTTTTGAGAGTTCAAGTTCACTATTTTCTTTTTTACCCCTCTTGAAGACACACAGGGACAAATAGTCATAACAACAAACAAGCAGAGGAAAATATAATTTCGTACACACACACACACACACACACACACACACACACACACAAACAGATCGAAGTAAAGTGAGGGGTTTTAGTTTGTTTTCTCTTTTTGCCCACAGTTAGATCCTTAGTGCCCGCTTGTGCTGTTGGAATGATCTCTTTCACAGACCAAGGAAGCCTTGAAAACTTCATCAAAGCATCCTGCCAATAAAATAGGCCTCTTCAAATGAAGTATGTCATACTGACAATTCCCACTCTGCTTTTCCTGAGTGCACACACAGACAAACATGCACAAACACATTTTTTCATCACAATATCAATACATATTGGCATGCCGCTGTTGTGTCCTGCTGTCCCTGCTATATTCCCTCCTCTCAGAAAAACTACAGCATTTTATGCCAGCTGGAAGCCTTAGTGATTATTTAACTGCTCTGGGCTTAGCTTGGCAGCCTGTGAAGGGAGGTTGAGGGAGGAGAGGAGACGAAAGAGGGAGGAGAAGAGAGGAATTAGCAAGAGATGAGTTTGTGTGTGTGTGTGTGTGTGCGTATGTTTGTAAGAGTGTCTGTGTGTACCCGCATGTGTGTGCATATGTTTGTGGATGCTCTAAAAGCATTAATGTGCGAAAATTCACTAAGAGCATCCCTGAGCCGATTTTAGAGTGTCAGATCCACTTCCCGGCCGAGTGCATGCAAGTCCTTCTTCAAATGGAAATGTGAACAGTGAATCGGGCTTTATGGATCAGTCTTTAACATGCAGGATTCTCTTTTTCTTTTTTTCTTTTTTTTTAACTCTAAAAACTTCCAAACATAATTTCCACCACCTCTCTGGTTCAACCTTCCCAGAGGATAATACAGCAAATAATTAACAGAGTGTTGAACTTGGCAAGGGATACATGGAAAAATGCCATAATTTGATGACCATATAACAAGTGAAAGCTAAAATAACGTATTATATTCCTATAATTGATATTAATTTTCTGTGTGCTGGATGATACTTTTGACTTGTTATTGCTTCACTATGAAGAATTATCCACAAAAATTTCAGTGATTAGCGTGATATTTAGATCCAAAACCATGCTGCAGGAGTATATACATAAACAGAGAAATGTTAATAATTAATGTAGTCAAGCCCATAAAAAAGTAATAAGCTACTCACTGATGATACATACAACTAAAGTTAGAAATCGCTCCATACCAGAAAGAGAAAGAAGATTAATTTATGCATTACATGGAAAGTGCTAAACAAGAGCTTGTCTTGTTTATTGACAAGCAGTAATTCTCCTGCTAAATGGACAAATTCACCAAGGAAAATTTGATTAAGGTAAGGCTGAAATCTTAAAGGCAAATAGTTTTTTTCTCCCCTGAGCTCTAAAGCTACTATTTTCTAAGTGCATTTAAATAGCCAGTATTTAAATGCGGTATAGCCACACATATGTATTTTTGACAGTGTACTAGGTTTTTATTTCAATTAAAGGTGGGAGTTGTTGTGTCTGTGGCCTCAGGGTTTTTTTTTTTTTTTTAACTGACTGTGAACTGAGACAAATCAAAATCTTGGCTATGAAGTCCCATAATGAGTTCCAAGCCAAAACCAAGTCAAGTCCTGAAATTTGTGTGCACAGTCTTGAACAAGTTATTATTTTTCTAACTGTCAGTGTACACTGCCAAACACACCTCCTGCCCAGGAAACATGACTGCTGCTTGCTAATTGATATAAGGCATATCAGAAAAATGTGTAGAGAAATATGTAGTATATCAATTCAAGTATGTACTGAAGAACATATTTCAGGTGCTTGTAACTTTATTATACCGTGTATAGGTATTTACATTTTCAGTACTTTTTCACTTCTCCTTCACTATAATTCAGATGCTAATGTTGTTGCATGTTCAAATATGTTGGCGAAAACAACAGTTAACACTGCACTTATTTTTCACATGACAGTATACAGAGTGTATGTAAATATTAGGTCACCAGCTTGCAAAGAAATAACAATATTATAGTAAGTGAAATGGAGTTAGCACATCACACTTCCATGCCTCCAACAATGCAAACAGCAAACCTTCAGCACAGAATAAAATCTATGAATTAATTGCTCTTTTTTTCCCCCTTAAAGGTCATTAGGTATCAAATTTGTTTATTTTTCTCAATGAAACATAATCTAAAATATCCACACAGTGGATTGAGCTATACTTTTGAGGACAATCTCTTGACATCTGTTTGTTCTTGTCAGTGTATTTTAGGCACGGAGGACTTTGTCTTGGCTGGGCCACAGAGTGGACCCGTCATAGCTGATTTTAGGGTTAGTGGTGAGCCTCAAAGGAATGAATGTTCTGTGTCCTCAAAAGTAAAAAAACCACTGTGTGTGTTTATTTTTCTATGCATGGGTGTGTATGCCTGTGTCTGAAGGCTGGAAAGCAGTAAATAGAACATTTTAACCTCAGTGGGAATGTCTGTAAGTACCTTCTTGCTGATTCAGGACCACAGAGTAAAGATGTTGTTGTTGCCTGCATGGCATGTGTTTGTGTGTTGGCACTTGTGCATGTATGTGTGTCAAAATAGCTTCAGTTGGGCTCAGGCTTTGAACCCCAAAGCTCAGGCTGCATTTGTGACACGCTTGCATGAATTTGTGTATGTGTGTGTTCACATGGGGAAGGACTAAAGACAGTGAGTATTCCTTTGACACACATAAACATACATGCTCATGCTTCAATGAAGCATTTAACAAAGTACAGTGCGACTTTGCTGAATCAACAATGTGCAAAAGAAGTCCCATCTCTCTCTGTTTCATTGCCTTTCTTTCCTCTTTCTGCCTCAAAAGCCTCATTCATATTCAAAATCACTCACAAGTGAATTCCCTTTGTCATATACTTAAATAACATACAGCTGTGATAAGTGAAGTCTTTTGCAATATAATAACTTTCTCTCTAAGGTCAGTGGTCCACATTATGATTTTATATCATGTAACCATGAGTATCTTGTATATACAAATCACATCCTGATGACCATATTATAGAATATACCCATAATGGCATTATGCAAACCATTACTGGACTTTATGACTCCAGGCGTGATTAAAAACTTAAAAAAAAAAAAAGGCCAAGCAGTTGATTCAACCATGAAGGCAGTATCTGCAGATAGACAGGCAGGCAGGCAGATGAAAAGTTACACACTCACATGGGAAGATAAAGATTTAAATCTGGGTTCTGATTTGATTCCTTTCCACATGGTCCATTATTTTTCTTCCTCACTTCCAGCTTTTTAATGAGTGTCTTCATTGTACATGTTACTGTCTGACGCTGTCCTCCAAGTGACAGATTTCTTTACACTCCACTACACATTTTAGAGCCAACGCCCTCTGTCCTCATTCTCTCTGCTTCCTCACTCTCTCAGTCTGTTGCTGAGTCTATGTCCGTCCAATTTACAAAGCACTTTAAGTGATACGTTGCAGCTTCGTGCTACTGTTCAATATTTCCCTCTCAGTGAGGCCGTCTGCTTCTCTCTTCTGACGCCCACTCCACCTTCCCTCATGTCTCTTCACCGTCTCTACTTTTCATCTTAATTTTACTCTTTTTCATATCTTCTCTTAGTCCTTAGTGGCTACATTCTTATGAAAAATATTCACTGTCAATTCTTATTGGGAAATGCCTACGCATATTTGCATAAAACTTCTCAGGTTTTAAGTTTTCTGTATTTCTCACATTTTCTTTACATAAGCTTTGAACTTCTGAATGCTGCAAGTAACATGCCAAAAAGATTGTTGAGGTTCGAAAACAGTGAGTGCTTCCTCTCAGTCTAGCAGGATTGTAGTTTAGGTGCTTTGAAAAATTCTTTCTTGCTTCTTTCTAGGTGATTTAACATTGGCTTTAAGTTTGTCCAACTACAAATCTTTGTCAGTGTAATTCAAGTATGAGTAATATACTGTATAGACATGATCACTACTGAGTTTTCCTTTTATTAAGTAAATTATTTCAAATCTATATGCTCAACATAACATCACAGCATTGCATATAAACACCATGCCACTTTTGTTGCATTTTAGTTTGTTTTTTTTGAGAGTCATTTAACCCTCTCCACAGAGATTTATGAAGGAAATAAATACGTGTTTAAAAAAAGTGATTAAATCTGAAATGAATTCTGGAAACTGAAGTGTAATCCATATGTATAAAGTGCTTTGAGTGCTCCGGGAGAGTAGAAAAGCGATATATAAGAATCAGTCCATTTACCATGCCATTTCATCATATAAAGCTGGTATGCTCTATCCACTTTAACTCGGTTTAAAATAAATGGACCTGGACTGCTTTTGTCTTTATTTTTAATTTCAGTGAGCTTTATTCCTTAACACCTTTGCCCAATCACATAAGTCTGAACATGAAGCATTTTATCCTTAGGATAAAAAGCTAAAATTTATCTTGAATATGACTCCTCTGACTAAAGTGATATACATGTTTGTGTTTGAAGTACATAACTACCTTCATTATTCTTTTCAATTTTCATCAGAGAGCTCTGATTCCCCTGAAATTTGTGTATAAAAAGAGGTAAAAAGGTTTCTGGGGAGTTTAACCTCAATGCATTGCATGCTGGGACATACATGAAAATAGGTTAACAACGTTTCTGAATACAATAATTTGACAAGCTAACTGCTATAACCTGTAGTTGTGATTTTAAGTTCTACAAGTAATAACTAAACTTGAGACATTTAAACTCATCTAACTGCATGGAAAAAGAAAAGTGTACCTAACATAACTTATTACGAGGTTTCACAGTACAAACAGAGGTGGCAAAAGTACAAACATTGTGTACTTCAGTAGTACAGATACTTGTGTTAAAAAATACTCTGGTAAAAGCTGAAGTACTGATTCAACTTCTTTACTCAAGTAAAAGTGAAAAAGTACAGGCTGTGAAATGTACTTAAAGTATAAAAGTAAAAGTAACTATTTTGAGGATGTTTCTAAAAGCTATTTTTGTGCAAACCTAACTGACCCTTGTGCTATATTAATATAATAAAATTATATTAGTACATGGGAATACAAATTTTATTTCAGTCTAAATTTTAATTCTAATGAATGTACTCAGCTTGAATCAGTTATTTAGAACATGAGCAGAGAAAAAGGAGATTTTTTTAAAAATAGCTCTATTTTCTGTTGCCTACATTGTAGAGAGTGACTTTGCCTCCACACCTACAGGAAAATGAGTACAGTCAGGGGTTAAAGTGGGATTCAGCAGCTGGAGGAACCCTAAAATCAGCTGTAATGGCTCAGCATGTGGAAAAGAATCACAGCTCACAATAATTTCTACTGTGAGCTCCAGTAAATTTTCTTAGTGTTCAGGCTGTGATCAGCTGACCTGCTGCTGCTACTCTGATGTTTACTGCTCTTTGTGGATTTACACAGCTGAATTCAACAAGATGTAAGCAGATGGTTCATGAGTTGTATTGGCTGATATCCATCCCTACACTGACAGTACACTGTTTATACTGCCTTTATACTAGATGGTATAAAGTTGGGATAAAGGTGGAATTCAGTGAATGAATCTAAGCATCTTCAGCTTAAATTCAAATTCATCTCTGCTACACTTGATGTAACCTAACTCTGACCATGAACACTACAGCTGCTGTGCACCAGTCACACACTGTTCTTTACTTTAAATCCATCACAGTACAGCAAACTAACCTGTTTAGTGTTTTCATGCAATCTTTAAATAACACAAAGTTAGTATACCCCAGTTTGTTTTGCAGGACGTTTCATATACAGATCCAATATCTGATTTAAAAAATGAAGACTTACATGTAAGCTTTAAATCTTCACTTTATCAAATACCACTGAGCAGTCCTTACCTTTAAATCTAACCTCTCTTCTTCCTCTCCTCTCCTGTCCTGTCTTTCTTATCTTTCTCCATCTCTGAGTGAAGTTAGCTCTCATTCTGGGAAATACAGAAACTGGACCTTTAGCTAGCAGACACAGTGTGTGATAAACTGCACACAAACAGTTTGTGTGTTTGCTGATATTTGTTGAGCTGATAGAACCGTTGCCTTTGAAATTACCTGCCACTTAAAAAACGTCACTCCCTTTATGCTTGCTCCTTTTCTGTAGGGCTAGCTAGTTGCTGAAGTACCACGACCACAACTTACGGACATCTGCACTCGTTCCGGTGTTGTGCCAAAAAAAAACCTGGCCCTCTTTAACCCCTGACTATAGCGCTATAAATGATGCATAAATTATATGGTTTTGCCTTTCATGTCTTTGTATGCAATAACCCTGGTGATTGATACACCAATAGGATTGTCTTTCATGTGTTACTGTTTAGGCTCAAATCGTTTTGATGTTTGAAGGCGCGCACTCACATGAAATAAAAACTCCCCTCAAATGTGTTAAACCAAAAGTAACGAGCCTGTTTTGAAAATGTAAGGAGTAGAAAGTACAGATATTTGGGCAGCACTTCCTATTACTGCTCCGTAATAATGTCGTAATAGTGGGGTAATAAGATGGAAACAAGACGGTAATATCACGATAATTTCCAAGTTATTACCGTTTAATTAATCTAAATAATAACCGGTCAATATCTAAGTAATATCATGATAGCAGCAGTGGTTACAGTTGAGTAATATTACACTGACATTTATGTAATTGGATAATAAGGGGCCAAATAATAATGTGGTAATAATGTGGCAATAAAGATAAGCCCATGAGGTAAAACCAATTAGTAATAATAGTGTAATACTTTGGTAACAATATGATAACCTGCTAGCAATAAGAAGGTAATGTCTGTGAGTTTGAATTTTCATATTTTTTTGTACCGACTTTAAATGGTAA
>VUQS01076903.1:0-12035 GCA_015108495.1 Heterochromis multidens
GATGGATGGGGGCCATGTATCGTCAAATCTTGGGTGAGAACCTCCTTCCCTCAGCCAGGACATTGAAAATGGGTCGTGGGTGGGTATTCCAGCATGACAATGATCTAAAACACATGGCCAAGGCAACAAAGAATTGGCTCAAGAAGAAGAATGTTAAGGTCTTAGAGTGGCCTAGTCAGTCTCCAGACCTTAATCCCATAGAAAATCTGTGGAGGGAGCTGAAGGTTCGAGTTGCCAAACATCAGCCATGAAACATTAATGACTTGGAGAGGATCTGCAAAGAAGAGTGGGACAAAATCCCCCCTGAGATGTGTGCAAAACTTGTG
This sequence comes from Heterochromis multidens, assembly GCA_015108495.1. Taxonomy (NCBI): domain Eukaryota; kingdom Metazoa; phylum Chordata; class Actinopteri; order Cichliformes; family Cichlidae; genus Heterochromis; species Heterochromis multidens. The sequence goes on from VUQS01076903.1 coordinate 327, forward strand.
GCCAACTACAAGACACGTCTGACCTCTGTGATTGCCAACAAAGGTTTTGCCACCAAGTACTAAAGCATGTTTTGCAAAGGGATCAAATACTTATTTCCTTCATGAAAATGCAAATTAATTTATAACTTTTTTGAAATGCATTTTTCTGGATTTTTTTGTTATTGTTCTGTCTCTCACTGTTCAAATAAACGTACCATTGAAATTATAGACTGATCATTTCTTTGTTAGTGGGCAAACTTACAAAATCAGCAGGGGTTCTGATTGTAAGCATAGAAAAAGTGCATGGGTGAATGAGGCATGTTGTATAAAGCGCTTTGAGTGCTCTGGGAGAGTAGAAAAGCGCTATATAAAAATCAGTCCATTTACCATCTCTCTCTCACACACACTCACACCCACACCACAGCTAAATTGTATGTTTGTTTGTTTGTGTATCTGCTTCTGTTTTTTGTCTTTCAGGTGCTGTTTGTTACAGATCCAGCAGTTGGAGACCCAGTGTGCCTTATATTTGCTCTGCCCTCTACTTTTGTCCCCCCGACCCTCACCCTTTTTTTTATTCAAGGATTTTGTGATAGAACAGAATTCATGGTTTCATCCACTGACAATGAACAAGGTCAAACGGAGGGTTTAAATACACACTGAGGTAATTGGGGAAATGGAAAACACAAGGGAACACTTTGTGGGAACTAATTGGGCGAAAAACAAGACAGAGGGAGCAAAATAAATACAATGCACATAAGACAAGAGACCAGCAAAATAAAACAGGAAATAACCAAGCAAAGGAACAGAAGTTCAGACTTGACAAGAAGAACACAGACGGGCAGGAAAACAACCTCGGGGAATACACGATAACTATAATTACAAGTAAAGAAAATACAAATTGAGAATAATATCATGGATAAGAAAATAGGAAATAAGGCTAAAATACGAAAATCTAGAATCCAAAACCAAAACAAAAGGCGACAGCACAAGACTGGAGAAACAGTCCATGGAAGGATGCTATGGGCAAAGTAGAGAAGAGTGACAGTTCAGGTGGCCGACCTGGAGGCCCATGGCAGTGAAACAGTTCAGGGGGTCGACCAGGGAACCAGAGGTAGGGACGAAGCAACTCTGGGGGCCAGCCAGTATGCTGTCGTCGGGGAAGGTGTCAGGACACCACTGAAGGCTTTGTCAGAGGCCGACAACAGCGACAAAGACCCTCTGGTGGCGTGGCCCGAGGCCCACGACGGTGAAGAATATCCTCATATGGCCGGGACAGGAGCCGATGATGGTGAGAGAGACCCTCAGGTGGCATGGCTGGAGGCCGATGACGGCGACAGAGACCTGCTGGTGGCTTGGCTGGAGGCCGATGATGGCGACAGAGACCCTCCGGTAGCTTGGCTGGAGGCTGGAGGCTGATGGCGATGACGGTGAAGGGGACAGAGACCCTCGGTTGGCATGGCTGAAGGCCGATGATGGCAGTGGAGGCTGAACTTTTCCAGAGGCTTGGCAGATGGCCAGCAGTAGAGGCCAAGATCCTTGGACTCGGGCAACATGGGGCCTAATGGCTGAGGATTCAATGGCTCTGACTCATGTTCAGACAGCACGGGATCCACTGGCCAAGGCTTAGGTTCAGGTACAGGCAGCTTGAGGTCCGTGGGCTCAGGTTCAGGTTCAGACAGATCAGGGCCCATGGGCTCTGGACTCTCTGGTTCTGGCGCAGTCAGAGAGGGCTCAGCAGGCCCGTTGAAGTCCGTGGTGATTGGGACTCTGGCAGTGCTCTCTTGGGACACTCAAGATACGGAAGCTGGGGCTGCTCAGCAGGGAGCTCTGGAAGAGACTAGGACCACTCAAAAAGTCTTTGAGCTAGCCAGGGCAAAAGACACTGAGGAGTCTGGCGTCAGCAGACGCGGGTGGAGAAGCAGACTCTGGGCTGGCCAGGGCAGGGAAACAGTCTCTGGCAGGGACCCAGTGTTAGATGCAGGCACGCTGACTGGTCCTAGCTTAACAGAATTCTCAGGCTGGACAGGATTCTCAGGTTGCTCAGGCTGGGGCTGCGCAGGGCTCTCAGCCAACTCTGGAGGCTGGGGCTGCGCAAGGCTTACAGCCGACTCTGAAGGTTGAGGTTGAGGCTGGGGCCTTACCGCCCTCAACCTAGGAGCAGAAACAGGTGCAGGGACAGGCCGGACCCTGACCACCCTCACCCTTGGAATTGGGATGGGTGCAGGGTGCTCAGTCTCTGGGGCTGCCGGCTCAGGTTCAGTATCTGGGGCTGCCAGCGTGGAGAGAAGATTTGGCAAGTTTTTCATGGGTGGAACCCACATACTCAACTCTAGTGCTCAACCCACAAATGCATTTTCCTTACAAATATGACACTATTTAAGGGGAAATAAACAGGTTTTCCAACAGTATAAGATTTATTGCCAAGAAGTATTGTTACAACAAAGAAACAATCAACCAAACACAAATATATATATATATATATTCATATATATTATACCTTTACAGGGACAAAACTCCCAAACACAAACTAAGCAACTTGGTGTATGCTGTACAGTGCAGTGAAGAGTGCTCGGACCTCTACATTGGAGAAACCAAACAGCCACTCCACAAACACATGGCACAACATAGAAGAGCCACCTCGACAGGACAAGACTCAGCTGTACATCTGCACCTAAAGGATAAAGGTCACTCTTTCGAGGATGCCAATGTTCACATTTTGGACCGAGAAGACAGATGTTTTGAAAGAGGAGTAAAAGAGGGCATCTATGTCCACTGTGAACTATATACAATGCAGTCTTGAGATCCCTTCCCAGGCACCTCAACCCCCACTCACACCTTATGTCAGGTGACCTCAACAGGCCAAGTTGGGGCAAGGTCTCACAGTGGTTTCACCCAAAATCTGTGGTGGTAATGACCCACACCTTTTTTCACACCTTGGCTCATGTGATGATGCACATGATCAATAGTGGGTTAACGACCACCTCTTAAGGGACAAACCTTACTAGGACTCTCCACCTTAAGGGACTCTCCACCTTAAGGAACTCTCCACCTTTTGGTTTTAGAACTGAAGAAGCCTCTTGGATGAAAGGTGAAATGTCTTCAAACAACTTAAAGAAGTCCAGTCGCCTTCGTTTCAAGCTCTCAAGACTTTGATAGAATTAGTGCTTTACTGTTCACTGTTGCATTTTTAAGAAGCAATTTTCCTGCTGATGGTATTATCCAAATTTTCTTTGAAAGACCTGAAGTGGCTCATTGATGCTACTTTATTGTTGTGTGTCTTCTTATTTGTTAATTCATTAATTAACTTAACTTTTTGAAAAAAAAAAGAGCAAGACAAGCTTCATTATAGTTCCTTTTTGGTTTGGGTATTGTTCATTATTGCCACTTGAGATTTGTTTGTCTAAAAAGGATCGCCTGTTTTTTCCTTTCATCACTATCAAATATCTCACCATTCTGCCATTTCTTTCTTCTGCTGTGAACATTATTTCAATGTCAGACATTAGTTCCAAACATTTTTCTCCCCGTCATTTGCACTGCACTTATCATGCATCTCAGGCGAACCACACACCTTGAGAATCATATAACCTTATAACTGATGTTCTAGATCAGTCTACACCTTTACAATGTTTTACTTGCATCTCTTATGCTGTTATGGACGCTGCGTACTGGTCCCTGTCAATCAGTAGTGAAGTTAATCAACAACTAGTCTTAAAAACTTTTAAATGGGCTACGCCAGAAGAGCTACTTGCAGTTAAAGTTAAAAAAGAACGGTGACAGATGCACTGGAGGAAGATAAATGACTTGTCGCATAAGAAGCACATCATGAAAGTGTGGGACCATTAACGTTGCAAAGATCGCATTTCTTCCTACTGTAACCTGAAGTGAGTCTCCCTATGGGAGACACTGAGAGCTGTCACCCACACAACTAAAGAGCAGACACATATTGTCTGGCAGAGACAGCAGACTACACACCTCTCTCACATCATCCTTCTTTCAGCTTCATTCACCTCCCTAAGAGCCTCATTTCATCTTCATCTTCCTCATGTCTTTCTCTCTGCGAGGAGAAACACTCATACCACCATCTCATTTTCTCTCCTTTGCTCCTGTACTGACCTTTTCACGCCTCTGCCAAGAATACAACTTTTATTACTGTGACTCTGAAAGAAACGCTTTTCCACTAACAGCCCGGTGAGGAGGCTTTATTAGACAAAAAACAATAAAACAATTATACTGTCACATTACACTAAATTACATAAGTTTTTTCTTTTAAACAAATATTTGAAATTATCTATACGAGCTTAATATTTTCTTACACAGTTTGCAATTCATTGACACAGATAGCTGTTATGTGTAGTATAAATACAGTGCCTCTTTGATGTGTCAATGAAAAAGAAAGGCAAATAAGAAATGCATCTTCAGCAAATGTATTAAATTGCTGACATAGCCCAACACTTGATTCAAGTAACAGCCCTGTGAAAGAGTGACAGTAAACACCATTTACTTTTTCTTGACCAAGACAGACTAACATCATCTGTAACATTGAAATCTTTGAAGAAAATATATTTTTCATACTGAAGCTCCTCAGGTTTATGTTTGTTCAGCCCACAGGCTGGAAGGATGGAGAATATCAGAGATATAAAGCAAAATGAATGGGAGGTTTCACAAGGGTTATCTCTAAGACCACCTGTATTTGTGCCCAAGCTTCTGCTTAGATCTATCTATCTTTAAGAGTGTTCACTCAACTCTCATCTTGTACTGTGTGTGATTTACAGTCTAAGTTTCTTAAATCTCTGTTACTGTCTTTGCGCTTTTCTTATCTTACCTTTGGGACCGATTTTGGCTCATTGCTTGCCCCCTGCTCCCACTCTGGTCTCTCGTGCTGTGGCAGGCTGCTCCTTGTCCTTTACAATGGTTAGAGGTCAGAAAACTAGTTCAATAGTAATAATCTTGTCTACCAGTTTACTAATTTCAGGAACTTAACCACAGTGTGTTTCTGGCTGTGTAGATATATTGGCAGTGGGTTGTGTTTTGTTTCTCTCTCATGAACACCTGTCTGTAGTTTGTCTGTTAACCTCTTTGTGGGCGGGATCCACTCCTGGAGCCTATCCTGACACTCCCAGCACAACACATAACATCCAAACAAACAAGCCATAATGGTATACAACCTGAAAAGAGTGAAAAATCTTATTTAAGAGAAATACAGTGGGGGAGATAATTATTTGATCCCCTGCTGAATTTGTAATTTTGTTCACTTACAAAGAAAAGAACAGTCTCTAAGCTTTATGGTAGTTTCATTTTAATGGTGAGAGAAAGAATATCAATCAAAAATCCAGAAAAAACACATTATGTAAAAGTTATAAATTGATTGACAAGTCACTGAGTGACATAAGTAAGTATTCTGGCTCCCACAGATTGGCTGTGTGTCCATGTGGCACACAGATTACAATCACTCAATCAATCAATTACAGATACTCCTGATCTAAACTCATTTGTACAAAGCACACCTGTCCACAGAATCAATTTCTTCCATTCCAACCTCTCCACCAGCATGGGCAAGACCAAAGAGATGTCAAAAGACGTCAGGGACAAGATCGTAGACCTGCACAAGGCTGGAACAGGCTACAAGACCTTCAGCAAAAAGCTTAGTGAGGAGGTGACAAGTGTTGGTGCGATTAGTTGGAAATTAAAGAAATATAAAATGATCATCAATCGCCCTCGTTCTGGATCTTCATGCAAGATATTGCCTCATGAGTTGAGGATGATCATGAGGAAGGTGGTGGATCAGCCCAAAACAACACAGGTGGAGCTTGTTAATGATCTGAAGGGAGTTGAGACCACAGTCACCAAGAACAACACTGGTAACACACTACGCTGTAATGGATTGAAAACTTGCAGCTCCCGCAAGGTCCCCCTGCTCAAGAAGGCACATTTACAGGCCCGTCTTAACTTTGCCAGTGAACATCTAAATAATTCAGAGAAGGTCACTCAGTGACATGCAAATCAATTTATAACTTTTATGTCATGTGTTTTTTTTTCTGGATCTTTGGTTGATATTCTGTCTCTCTCCATTAAAATAAAACTACCATAAAATTAGAGAATGCTCATTTCTTTGTAATTGAGCAAACTTACAAATTCAGCAGGGGATCAAATAAGGTGTTCTTTCTAAAATAAAAGCAAATGTCTCTACAGAACAAAGTTGGGAAAAATACCCAAATATAAAATATCCAAGTTTATAAAAATTTAGTTTCGAGTAAAGACAATAATCAACATCCTTTATTCTTTACCTGTTGAAACAATAATAAATTCCACAGTGCAGTTTAGTTATCTGTCATTGTTTTCATTTGAGATGTTTCATCTACTACGCTTTCCCTAATGTGGCCTTTCATAGTCTGTCTCTGCACCCACACTTTAAAAAGCTATTCTGTCTGACCCGGTGGTACTGTAATTGACTTATATATATACAGATGGAATCTGACCAAAGAAAAACAAATCATCACCAATATTTCTTTATCCCTGCTTATATCTTTCAGAGAGCATCTATTAGAACAATTTCATACAGGATGCTCTTTTTCCTTTCAGTGCAGCCAACATTCTATTTCTCATTGTTCACTGTATTTTCAGTTTTCATTTTCCGTTCATTGTTGGAACAGTTAAGGCTTTATTACTGGATTGTGTGTTTTATAGCTTAACCAGAATGGCGTTGTTGGTCCGGACACTGGCGTGAAAATGCAGCAAACAATGTGTTTGGTTATTGTGCCGACCATTGTTTACCAAACAAAGGATGTAATTACAGTTTCAAACATTCTGATTGTCTCGGTTTGGATGTGAAAACAGAGAATAGGGGGTGGGTGAGGGAATATCAAAAAAAGGACTAAGCCTCATGCATTAAACAGATGTCAGATTAGTGTAAATGGGCAACTATGCTTGGGTTGAGGTATAGTTTGTAAAAGTCTAGTGTTTGTCTCTCTCCTCATTTCATTATTGATCGTGTAATAAAAGAAACCGGCATAACATGGACATTACTCTTAAAATATACTCATCATTTACAATAAGAAGCCTCCTCAACCCAATATAACTGTCAGAGAAATAACAAACAAATGTCAATGCTGGCGATCGTTAAAAATTAGTTACCGGCTTGTGTTGGGGCACAAATTTGTGTCTTTTTCAGGAATGTTCTCTCAGATCCAATGGGATTCAAGTCAAGGTGGCGAACACACAAACACATTCACCAACAAGAAGCACTCCAAGGGTGCAAACCTCCACCAAGGCAGCTAACTCTCTGGGCAGTATTTACTTTTAATGGAATAATATTGTGTTTTGTATATATATATATATATATTTTTTTTTTTTATTTTTTTTTTGTTCTTCTTAAACATACTTTAAGTTTGTAGTGCAGTAAAACTCAGACAAGGGTGACATGACAGATGTTTACTTTGATTACACAAACATTATGTAGGAGTAGGTCATGGATAATAGGTATTGATTTGTAAATAACTGGACATGAGTAACTTGAGCTTATTATATAACATTATACTACAGTATATTTCTAACTAACTAGGCAGCTCATTCTCTTTCTCCTGACAGTATTTTCTTTACAGATATAACATATTTTGGGGTCAACTTGAAAAAAAGGCAGATGTGAAATGTAAAAGTGAGGTCAGAGGTCAAATATGACATGATATTTTAAATCTTTATATGATACTTTCTATATGTTAACAATACACACCACACTTGTAAGAATCATAGTTTCTAAGTTATAAGGCCTTTTGTCAATTTTCGACCAATAAATCATTAAATTGACCTTGAAGACCTTGGTGGATGTAATAAAATTGAAATAAATTTTAATGGATTGTTAACATGACCCCACTCTACACCTCTACAAAGTTTTATCAGAATTCATTCAAAACCTTTCAAGCTATTGTCTTTACAAACAGAATGATGACATGCAGGCACGTACACAAACACTACCAAAAATATAACCTCCTTGGTGGAGGTAAAAACTATTGGCGAAAACCGTCACAGTGTCTCCTCGAACCTCTATATCTGCTGTCTCAGTGGAGACATTTTTTGGGAGATGTGTTAATAGACCACACTCTTTCTCTCTCGCAACACCACAACTACTGTGTCTTTCAAGATTCAATGTTGCTTAGGATAAAGAAAAATAAAAACTGTGTGATTACACATGATCCTTCATGGTGGGAAATGGCTCCCAAGGGAGCCTTTACACAGTAGGAAGGAACAGCTCAATAAGCACACAGCCTTTACCCTGCATCAGAATCTTTCTTCTGCATCAGTGACTTTGAGTGAAGAAAAGCCAAGCCCGCACTGCTAGAGATACTGATACCAACATTATGTCCAAAAATTACTTCCTAGATAAATAAACCACTGGAAATGCTTTTGAATTGATGACTACATCTGCCTCATGACACCAGCTTGCTCCAACACACAGCTTAATCCACTTCACTTTTTCCAAAGAGAGAAAAATATCAGCAGCATCAGTCAGAGTAAATGACATCAAATCATTTTATCACCTTTAAAAAAATAAATAAAAAAAAAGATCTACTCCCTCTGCAGCCCGACAATGCAGAGCAATAAAGCATTTTTCATATGGTTGTGAGTATCAAGTTCTGCTAAAAAAACACAACATCATATTTATATTTGCAGTGGATGATGGTTTTATAAGAGGCAACCTATGATAAGAAAGAGCACATAGGAGGAAAATAAACTCATAAAAATACAGCTGAGAACAAAAGTGTTCTATATGAGCAGCAGAGTGACAATATTTGCTGTCGGAGCCCTGCTATTACATAAATCCTTTAATAATGTGTAGTATACTTTGGTAATTCTAATTACCACTCAACCACTAAATTAAAAATGAGATGAGCATTTTACCAGTAAATGGTATGCAGTTAATTCATTCACATCAAACAGAGTTTTATCTTCTAATATGTTAAATCTACAGTATATTTATATATTCCCCATGGTCTGTGATGATAAATATTATGAAATCTGATTACGATGATGGTCTCAATTAAAGGCTCATCAGCACACTCAGAGTAACAGTGTGACTATGAAAAACTGAAGAAAAAATACTTTGGTACACTACTTTGGCATGGCTATGCATACTCCACTGTCTACGAAAAAAAAACGTGTAAAGATTATTCTCTTCTATTCAGAAACCTGCCTTAAAAGTCTTCTAAAAGAGCATAAACCCAAAATATTTCATTACCATAAACAGTTTCAAAAAGGGTGACGCACCATTAGCTTATATGACCTGAACACAGCGGGTGAGGGGATAAATGAGGAGGCTGGAGAGAGGTGACTGTAGCTGTCAATTATGCAACACAGGAAAATAATCGAGAGAGGCATGCTTTATCTCTATAAAAAGCTATCCTCTGATATTTAAAATGGATACTGGTGTAGTCAGCCCTTGGATGACTCTTTAGTAAGCAGAAGTTGAAGGAATGATTTAAGGACTGTAGAGAGAAATGAAAATCTAGAGCTGGTTGATTAATTCAGACTGGCAGACCAGTTTATTGATGCTAACTGTAGAGTGGAACCTTTTACCCTAATTAAAGCATTCTAACTGCTCATTTACCAGTTTGACATCTTACCCTTCTTTCTGCTTGTACTCTACATGTTGTCGCTCTCTGCAGGAGCACGGGTGGTTGGCTAATGGAGCTAGAGCGGAGAAGTAAGTGCTGGACATTATATATAGGGCTCCCAGTGACCCCGGAGAAAAAATGCTAACTCCTGCTAATGTTGGCTATGACTGCAAGCCCAGTCATAGCAGTCAATAGAAGGTAGAGGGATCGGACCTTAAAGAAACATAAATTTCTTCACATGGTTGTTGGGATTATGACCCAAAAATGAAATGCCTGCAATGTAATGTCAACCTCGCTCCTCCAATATATGCTGTTTCCAACCAAAACTATTTTCAGCTGCAACAAAGCCACAGTGTTCTACCTGTGCAACACCACATGCAAAGAATAGGGAGATGAAAAAATCCTGGCATATCAGTCTATAAAAGAAAGAATGGGATTTAAATTCCAGAAGCCTCATTCAGGCAGTCCTGCAGGTGGATGCAGTATGAGCAAAAAGAAGTCAATCTTGGAGCTGGAGCATAGACTGCAACCCTTGACAATCTCTACAGACATTCCAGTAAAGTGGAGTGATAATTATTAGAAATGCTCTATAAAACAAAACAAAAAATATCTTTCTGATGTCCTGATGAAGTAAAATTCATGCCTTTTTCCAGGAAATGTTCCCTGAGGCAGTGTGAATTATTATTCCAGATATACTCCTCAGTTCAGACACCTGCCTGTGCTACTTGCTAAACCAGGCTGGTTCAGCAAGTAGCACATGTAGACACTACTATTCCACCACAGTAGTGTCTAGAGAGTTACGAAAGTAAATTATAAAAATGGAGTGTATATTTACATCGAGGAGTGTTATTTGGTGCACCTCCTCACCAGGTAAGGTGAGAGTATAAATAGCTATGAAATCACCATAGTAGGAAGATTATCTGTCACTTTGTTTAACACTAGTTTTTGAGGCCATTGTCACAGCAAGAGTCAGTGCTGACCTTCTAAGTTTAAGCTGGTTGACTTTCTTTATAAACCTGGTTGTTCATGACATCTGGCTTCTAAAATTTAAGAACGGCCATTGATACTTTGCCTTACTTATTCTTAACTCTCTGTATCCCATAATGGCTGTGGCCAGCCACTCTGCATTTCCCCATAATGGCCACAGACAGCTGGCAAGTTTCTACTACTTACTGTACATGTCAGACTCAGGTAATTAGCAAATAAACTCTCATATGATGTGAGAATGTAATCAAACTGCTTATCAGAGGGAAACTGTGGCTTTTAGGACACTCACGCTTAATTTTAGCTGTCATAACATTAGCTTATAACCAGCTGTTGTTAGAGTCAGCTTGTTGTCAGCTCTCTGGAGACGGGAGGGTCGCATGTCTAATCTGCTGACAATAATTAACTGTGACAATATCGGGAATAAATAAGCATGTTTATGCACATTTTCTTATGTTAGAGCCCTGACTTCAGTTCAGGAGATGAAGCTTCAGGTGAGCAGGAAGAGGATGATGTGGAGATGAGTTAGGATAGAGCAGCTGTGGAGGAACCAGATGAAGAGAAGGAGGGGGAAGAGATAATGGCAAAGAGATGATGAAAATATAAATGTACAAATCTTCTTCATATAAAGTTTGAAAGAGCTATTTGTGATCTTTAAATTAAAAATGACTTATAATTAATACTTTTCAGTAGTTTTTGTAGCTAAATTTAGGTGTTTAGAGTGTTTCAGATCCCCCCCTTTTTTTTTTCTCAGGAATCTAAAAGAATTCAACTGGGGTATACAGGGTTAACTGAGCCCCATAAACAAATAAGTCTGTAATTATACTTAAAGTGACAACAAGTGCGAGAGGAGGCAGAGCAACAGAATGGTTAATTGGCAAAATGTCAATACATTTATTATCATCTACTAATTGTTTTAATTTAAAAGATTCCTGCTGTTGTGCCTTCAAGCAAGGCACTCAACCTAGTCACTTCAATAAACATACACCTGAGGAGATTAATAACTATTTAAATTCAAACTGTGATGAGCAGCCTCAGGTAAGGGCATCTGTGTGTGTCTGTGTGTGTGTGTGTGTGTGGGGGGGGGGGGGCAACTATACACAGACCACACACAAACAAGCTAACACAACAGCTGAACACC
>VUQS01076903.1:12055-27576 GCA_015108495.1 Heterochromis multidens
GGGTGGCTGGGGGTGGGGGTGGGGGGGGGGGGGGGGGGCAACGTATACACAGACCACACACAAACAAGCTAACACAACAGCTGAACACCTGACCACACAAGTCAGAACTGCAACCGAAAACATTTCTTAAGTCAAAGTCACATTGGAACTCATTCTATTAAAAGGAAACACAGTAGACATTTAAAGCAACAATTTCAATTGTAATTCAATTCAAATTTATTTATATAGCTCCAAATCACAACAACTGTCACCTTGTGGCACTTTATATTGTAGGGTAAAGACCGTACAATAGAGAAAACTCCAATAATCAGACGACCCCCTATGAGTAAGCACTTGGCGACAGTGGGAAAGGAAAACTCCCTTTTAACAGGAAGAAACCTCCGGCAGAACCAGGCTCAGGGAGGGGCAGCCATCTGCTGCGACCGATTGGGGTTGAGGAGAGGAAGACAGAACAAAAGACACACATGGGAGAGAGGCAGAGTTTAAAATTAATTACTAATGATTTAATGCAATAGTGGTGTATAAACACATAGAGAGTGAAAAAGAGGTGAGTGAAGAAGAAACGCTCAGTGCATCATGGGAAGTCCCCAGCACCTCTTCGTGGCCTTATCATGGTTCCTATAGGGCTGAGGAATAGCCAGGTACTTTTAGCTTTGCTTTATTTCTGTTGTCCTGTGTCTGTTGTAGTGGTGCCTGCTTAAGTTATTTAAGATGATAAAACTTTCTGCCTCTAATTTTGTTAAAAGTCTGCTGTCTCGACTTCTCTGTCATAGCATTCCGTCCTCACCTCCTCCACTTGCACCTCTGGTGCAAAGGACTAAGACGCCAGGAGAGGAGGTGAGGAATCAAGGATGTAACATCTGGGAAATGAGAAGTGGTGAGTGATAAATGAATGAAGCTCATGTGTAATCACCTGTGTGTTCACTTCACTTTACAAAGATAGTCACTTATATAGTTGGAGGAAAGGTAACACAGAAGGACCCTTCAGCTCAGATTTATTTTGATAAGTTATATTTTGTGAATATCTTTAGTATTCGCAGTATTCACATTGGGTTTGGTTGTCTGGTTTGCTTTGTTTCTGATGTGCATATTGTCGTTTAATGCTGTTAAGAAATGAAAGGTTTTCAGTTTTCATGTAGGTATTCTATAAGCAAATGTTTAAAGTAATAGCTAAACATAATTTTGTCTAGTTTAATTAATTAACCTTGAGAGTAATGGCATTGCATGTATTCCTTTATTTAAAGGGTATCAACATAATTAACTAACTACATACTGCCATGAATGTCAACTCAGCATAAAATAGCAAAATGAAGAATGGGTTTTCCTGTGTCCTTTAACGCTATCGATGACATGTTCAAGTTTGAGCAGCAACTCCACAAACCTTAAAAAAATGGTAAAACCCATAATAGGTGTATGAGAGGGGAGAGAAGTAAGGACCTTTAATAGAGGAAATTGTACAATCTGATTCAGTGTAGGAAAGAAACAGGATGGACTCAGTTACCCCAGTGACCATCAGAATGTGCCTTGCTTTTTCCTCTCACATTTGCTTAAGAAAAGTGTGCATATCTGCGTTAGCATTACAGAGTTAGAATAAAAAACATGATTCACCTCCAAACGTATCCCTGGATATAGAGAATACTGAACAAATGATCTTTTCTTGCCTCATTTATAAAAAGCAGTATCCAGTTTCTTCTTACTTCCACACCCAATAAAGCTGCTGCTATATTATCTATATTATTTATGCTATATTATGTCTACATTCTACAGTTTAAAGGAAGTCCTCTAACCTACCACAGCTGTGTGTACAAATTAAGTACCTCGTCAGAGACGCGGTTTAATTTGCCATTTATTTTTCTTTTGAATCTGCTATGTATATTCTCTCTTTTCCTCTAACATAAAATAAACTGTGAATTTGGCTTTTTGTTGATGCAGATGGCTTATAAATCTAAGGACCATTTGGTCAGCCTAAGCTTGTTTAAAACCAAAGAAATTGCTTTCTAAGAATTAAATTGAGAAATAATCTTTGAAATTATGACATAAATTTCTCCAGAGATCATCCATCATTAAAATTGAATAAACTGTTCTCTGGGTGATGCTTACAGAATGAACACTGACTGCTGCACAATGACACAAACACACACATCCAGACTTTCTGATCCTTAAAGGTCTCATATTACATTGTTATATTTTAACAAGTGAACGCAAGCCCATGTGTCTCCAGACAGTGTTTTTCAAAGTCTGTACCCCAGGTTTTTAGCAATATTCCATATGGGATTTTTCAATATCTGACAGAGTTGAGCAACCACTGCAGTACATTCAGCAGATGGCAAAACAGCTCCAGCCCCTTGTGACCCTCCAAGGGGTAAAACACCTATACTTATTGGATGGATTTATGAATATTTTACAATATGACTGCAACACTGCATGAAAAGTGGGAGTTACGTCAGTAAGTAGCCCTGTAAATTGGTGTGGAGAAGCGGGTTAAAGACTCTTGACAAGAATTTGGAGTAAGCACAGAGAGCTCCCACTGGTAATTCACCCCTCTTGCCCTGAGGCCTAGAGGAAGCTTTAACATGTAAAATGTGTGTAATGCAGTGAGTTATACAAATCCAAATAGTATGATAGTATGAAGGCCACCACTATTACAGAGATCACACCTTTTTCACCTTTTTTCTAAGATATACTGAATGAAGACTGAATTTAAATGTTTTTTTTTTCCTGATATAAATAAATTAAGCCTGATATTATTATACTCACAAATTGTAAGTTAAGATTTGATTTGCCTCCACTAAGTCAGCTGAAATGAATGATTAACCATTGTTATTTAAAAATAACAATGATCAATAAAAAATAAAAAAAATCATTATGGATGTTGAAACAAAAATGGAACACGGAATGAAAGGTGTGTTTGTGTGTCTCAACATCAATGCTATCCTTTGACAATGCTGTTTTTAAGGGCACAGAGCACAACATCCCCAGGCTTCCCAACATGAAAGCATCTAGCTTCTGTGGGGCAGAAGAAAAACTTACGCACACACACAAAGGTTCCTGAGTCTTAAAATAACCTCTGACACTGGATTAAACTGCCAACTTCTTCTGAGCACATCTGACATTTGACACATTGCTTCTGTTAGTCATTAAAAGTATCTGTCAGTGAGTTGTTAGGGTCACTGACATACATGCTGTATTCAGTCAGTGTGGATCTGTTGGGCTGAAGTTACTAAGCCGTCACAGAAAATAATAAAAAAAAAAAAAAATTGGAAAAAAAATGTAGACCTGTAGATCTGTTCCACGTTTTGTAAACAGAGTTAAAGTTGAACTTTTTAGGGTGCACTCATGTAAGGCTTCCATTTTTTCCGCTTGTCTGCTGCTGACAACAGAAAAGAAAATGCTTTATGTGTACTCTGGATGATTCTTCTGTTGAGTCTCTGCAGACTTGTTAGCTTGTTCATCGCCTCTTTCCTGAACATATTTCTGACATATTTACCAGTACATTCTCTGTATGACATGAACCCCTCAAAAATCCCAAGTCTAAAAGCATACAGGGTTGGGAAAAGTGTTTGAAAGAGAGATGAATGGGACACGCTGCAAATATAACCACAACTATGCAGTTTTGTGCAAGACACTGGCACTTTACTCTTCTGATCTGAGTTGACATATAACAAAAAAAATGTAATTCTTCTTTCTAAACCTGGCAGACAATTCATTACATAAACACAAACTGACCTCATGACTGTCACCTAACATGAACAGCCAATGGGATCCCGGAAAGTACAGAAAATAACAGAACATTGTATGTCTCAACAGGAGAAAGGAGAATTGACTTGTATAGGAGACAGTATCAGGATCATGTCTGAGGTTTTCTCCTCATTGTGGATACACTATGGGTCAGATTTACTATAGGCCAAAATAGCATGTGAGCACAATCCTGAAATAGCGCTGATAGTTGTGATTGGTTTTACAGGTGATTTACAAAAGTTGCGGTGTTTTCTTAACACAAGCGCAGTAAGTTAATTTCAATACGACATGCCAAATTTGCCAATTTAGTGGAAGGTCTCAAACTAAGAGATGATATTCAGCTGAGGGTAATTAACTGACAGGACAGGCACAGCTTGTCAATTGTAATCAGAAAAGCATATAAATATAGGTCATACACGTGTACGTTAAATGTAGGCCCACGGTGGCAGTCTGGCAGAGAGAGTCGTTATAATTGAAACAGGCTTCAGTAACTGACAGGCTCCGATGCAGGACTGTAAGCAGCATGACAATATTTTGACATTGCGTTCTACAGCATTCTGGTACTAAGACAACTTACATCCCTTCAAGGGATAAAACGAACCAGAAATGCCTGATTGGCAAAAGTTTATTTCTATACTCTGGTGGTGTTCACAGTACTATCACACTTTTTCCATGCTGGATTTGTTTAGTAAAAAAATTGTAGATTTCATGGGGGAGTCTTTTGTGTGTGTGTTTGTGTGTGTGTCTGTGATCTATATCTCACTTACTGTCAAAGTGCATGCAGCTGAATTTGTGTAGATCCACCACTAAAAAGTCATGTGTTAGAGCACAGCTCATGAGATCACGGTGACAGCCATGTGAGCTGTCCATGCTCCTATGGTTGTAATAGTTTAATTAATTGAATATTTAATTGTTCATTTGTGTGTAATTAAACTGTGTTTTTAAAGTTTATTAACTTAAATGCATTGATCAGAACAAAAACAAGGAGCACCTTCAACCTATCAAACCAGTTCAAAACATCAAAATAAAAAAATACTATTAAGACTTCCCGTGCTTGACGTCCATCCAAGACCTGATTATTTTCAGGTTAGTGTCCAAAGTCAGCGTCATCCCTCTGTTCTCTCCATTCTGCAGACATTTTGCTTTGAGCCCCATTACACAGGTTGTGAAATTCCTGCCACAGAAGGCACAGTATGTTGATAAGAATCCAACACCAAAAATTGAAGAGTTGCAAGAAGTTTTGTTGTCGCTGGTATTGCGTGACTCCTTTTAATTGGAGGTTCCAGGTCATCTCAGAGCAGTTCATTGAGCAAATTTAGAATTAGGTGGCTTGATTATCTATACATTTTTTATCACATCTTCATCTTCATCATCTAGTAAATCAGTTTGCACACTTTATTTAAACATTCTCCTCCTTATATATTGCGTCTTGAGAAAGGAACTCCAGGAATGCATATGTAAGAGTGTCAGTTGCAAAAATCACAATCTCGCAATCTTGCTGCTGCACTTTCTTTGTAAATATTGACAGTACTTTTTTTATGCCAAAACCCAGTTTGTGCTGTTAGTAAATCTGACCATATATGGATAAAAAGTACTGGGCCACCTATACTTTACACCTGGCATGGGTTCCCTGTTCGGCCATGGAAACCCATGCTGGGAAGCTCCTGGCACACATTTTTTGTGCTGATGTTAATTCCAGAGGAGGTTTGTGACTCTGCAGTTATTCAGACGACGACTGACGACTGTCGACTTTTATGCACAATGTGCCTCAGCACTCGGCAACCTTTGCCAAGTGACACTTGAGCATCATTATCCTAAATTATCCTCTTCTTTCTCCTTCTTATACATTGTTGGATTCCTTCTTTTAAGGCTGAGGTCCCATTTCCTAACATTAATTGTACTGCACCTATTATTTTAGTGCCATCTCACAGATTACACACTTTCTTGGAAAAAAACACAAGAAAGTAGCAGTGCATGCTATATTTAATAGCTTCGAAAGCCTTTCAAGTATATAATTAGGTGTCAAATAAACAAATTAAATTTTTACACAGGAGATACTCACACAAACACATGCACACACAGACCCTTCTGGCTGAAGGAAGTAGGCATTCTGTGGCACCAGTAATTCTCCTTGGGGAGAAACAGTTGCTGTAGGACTACTAGACACACACATGCACTCACACACAGCTGGTACAGCAGTTTTTTACACAACAGCTCTTAAACTGATTCATTCAAAGTGAAGTTAACAGACACAGCAGGATGCTGCTACATGAATGTGTGTGTGTTTGTGTGTGTTTTATACCAAGTCATCCTCCTACTGCTTCTGACAGTTTAGCTTCCTTTGTTGGATCACTGAAGACAAGCGCACAATTTCTGTCTTGTGACTGAAAGCATCATCACAGCAAAACAAATGTAAGTCAATCAGACACTCATCTCATTGGTTTAAGTCAAATGTGGTTACAGCATCATCATCACGTCTTTAAATATCATCAGCCTCAACTTTTAGGAAGCATCTCTGGAGAGACTAGAAAAAAAAGTGTGGTTGATTTTAGAAAATGTTTACACTGCTTAAAAGTGGGAAAAGTTTCTATTTCTGCCTCTGGTGAATATTTGTTAAGGTTGCAAAATCATTTCAGTTTTCTCCGTAAGTCAAAACATTAAAATTCGTAATGATAAAATCCTCTAAACCTCAGATTTATTATGATTATTATGGATAAATGCAGGCTATGTAGTGTTAATGTTTTTCTGTTTTTTCTTTTTTTTTTGGTTTTCTTTTACAGTGCAACCTACCATGCTAAATACAATACTATTTAGTCTCAGTAACTCATATTGGTAAATATTCAGATTTTTTTACAGTTTTACAGTGTAACTTTCATAGACACACGGAAACAAAGGACTCACTAACATTTCTCACTAACCCAAACATTTGAGAAGTCAGCATGTCAGCACAGACAGTGTATTTTCAGTCCTCACTTTCTCCACAGAGAGGCAGTTACACAAGACACACCGATCATTTTCAACCCCTCTCTCTTAGGCGAACACACAGCATGACACAGTAATTTGTGTGCCACAGTGCAGAACAGAGAGGAGTCAAGTTTTCACTGAGAATAATCTCTGCTGAAAACAAATGACTTCCTTCATTAAAGAATGATATTGCAGTATATTCCTCTGTCTGAGCCTCTCTCAGGGATGTTCATGTCTAGACTTTTTGTGATAGAACAAATTTCTGTTTACTCATAATGGCATAATACTGTAGAACTATTTATGTGCCTTCAAAACTCACAAGTCTCCCAGCATAAAGTGTATGCATCATACAGGGCCCTGATCACAGTTGAAAAAAAAAACAAAAACAAAAGAAAGAACAAAAAGACAATTAGCAGTTACTTCTCTTCACAGACCCAAACATTTAGCAGCTTTGATTAGGGATAAAGAGTACAGACTGACCTCATGTTACTGACAAACTCATCAAAATATGTGGGATTTTGTGGTTAATATACAGTGAAAAGAGAAAAAATAAATAAATACATAATTCTACACTTGGTAGGTAACAATAATTGACAAATTTATTTCTATAGCCCTATTCAAATGCATGGTGATTCAGAATACTTTACAGAGTCATCAGCACTATTGGCAACAAAGGTTTACATGGAAATGTCTGGCTGGCCTGTATTTCCAAGGATAACACTGATAACAATATGTTACTTCATTGCTTTCATTTTTTAATCAATCAAAGACATGCCACCGTAATAACATTTTTTTCTCATTCCCAGGGATTCAAATATTGCCATTTTGTCAAGGGCATAAAGTCACCTGTCAATTGCACGGGTAACAAAGATAGTCATATAACCACACTCTCACATCCATACCTACTGTCTATTTGGAATCACCAGTTAATCTAACAAGCATGTATTTTGTGGGAGCACTGTGGGAGGAAATTGGAGGAAACCTCCACAGGTACAACTAAACACAAAAAGACCCCAGATAAACAGGCTTGAGGTTGCTGTGAAGCAACAGTGCAAACCTCTGAACTGCTGTGCCACACACACACACAGTGAAACAATCAGTATTTATTGGTGCATATTACCCACAAGTGATTACTGGAATAGGGAACAGGTATCTGAAAAGTTTATCTAAGAAATTACTTTTTTATTGTACCTGTATTTAAAATTTTTGTCTTGTGTGTTTCTCGTGTTAAGCATGTTACTTTGTGAAATCACAAAACAAAAAGGAAAACCTTAGTTTTGCACACATAGCAAGAAATAAATACCTCTCTCTCATTCAACTGATTATATCAAGAGTATTTCTCTCTTTTGTCTCTCTCTTGTCTCTCTCTCTCTCTCTCTCTCTCTTTGTTTGTGTCTCTTATCATCTCTACTGGTTATTGTTTAGTTTTTTTTTTTGTTTGTTTGTTTTTGTTTTCATCTGACTTGTTATTCAGAAGTTTGAAGAAAGATCCAAATTTCTGTTCCAAACTCCAAGATGACAGGATAACACAAGAATTCATGCTCTACTGCAAAACACTAAATATCTCCACACAGATGAGACTTTACTTTAAGGAGAGGGTAATAAAAGGAGATGGCTGATGATCTGATCACAGGGTTTTATGAAGTCTATTGGTTTGAAACAAGGTGACAGTAATGTCTCCTGGGAAAAACAACAGCATTGTGTTAGAGTTTGGTAAAGGGATGCCTGGAAGGCAGATATGGGGCCCACCTGAGGGTATATATCAAGCATTATCATCACTGCAAAACAGAAGAAAACGTGAACTTCAGATGTGATTTTTCATGCAACACTTAGAGCAAAGCACAAAGGTTTTATTTGTATCACCGTCAGATCTTATACGATCTGGTTAAAAAAAATAAAATCCCAATCCAGTGACAAGATTTTGGGTTGGGTTAGTACAGGGCTTGAAGCACCTGCAAAAACCTGGGTAAAAAAACTCAAGCTTGTTCCCCTTGTCTGACTAAATATTATTGTTTGGTAAAAATAAAGAAATAAATACAGAAAAAAATATATAATTATATTTTTTCTTTTTTTTTTCTTTCCCCCCTGTATCTCTATGTTACTGTATCTCTGTATGTTGTTTTCAATAATTCTGTCTAGTATGGTGTCTTTAGTAATGTGTTTGAGAGATCCACAGGGACATTAGAAAGTAAAGTAATAACAATAATAATAATAATAATAATAATAATAATAATAATAAATGCTCCATTGGTCATTTGTTTTTCTAATTAAAGTAAAATCAGTAAATGAGTAAACTTGTCAGCCTATTATTCAAAAGACTGAAATTTTCTGATTGAGGGGAGTGGAGTTCTTTAGGAATCATTCTATCTTCTGGCTGTGTCTCAGTAGGACAAAATAAAAGTAATGCAAAAATAACAACACATGATAAATCAAAACAAAAAAGTAGCACATGCCAAAACAGAATCCAGCTTGACACCCCCTCCCCCCCCCATATCATTTCATCTTCATTAAATATTCATAAGACTTCTGTTAGTCAAACGCTCAAAGGCTTAAGATGTGACTGAAAGTGGTTTATTATGAGACTAAGGATTCATTTTCAGAGTCAGACTATACTATAGTCAATGTAGTTATGTTCATTTAGTTACGAACTTTATGGAAACAATTTACTAACTTACACATACAGCCACTGCATTCTCACAAATATATTCAAATTTTATTGAATTATTGAATTAAAAGAATTTGTGATGTATTCTCAGTCTCATTCTTTCCCATGGACATGGGGGATGCAATGACACTTACAGTACAATGCTATTTTAACAAGTCAGAATTAAATTCCCCTTTACATCATGCTATTCAGTGTAAGATCTGCATGGCCACTTAAATAGGCAGGTAGAATACATTTCTACATGTCAGACCAAAATTTTAAAAAAAAACAAAAACAAAAAAACTCCAAAACTAATGTCAGGTCATTCACATAGAAGAGTGCCTCTTTTTATCAGCAGCTTTGCCATTCGTTGCAAAGCCAGTAAGCCAGTAAGCCGCAAGTGTAACATTTCTTCACATGACCTATAGCAGGATGCCACACACAGCAGTCCCAGTCCATGACTCCAATTAAGATGAAATACAAAGTCACAGATCTCACCTTCGTAGGGAGTTCTGTAGATGATTAGGCATTTGTTTGACACTAAATTTTGTCTCCACTGGGTATAAAATTAATTCAGCACAGGAAGGGATATATAGAGCCCCCGCATCTCACTCCAGCAGATCATAAGTCAAAAATTGAGAAAAAAAAAAAAAGAAAAGAAAAAAAAAACATGTTTCACTGCTGCTAAGAAGACATTTCACCTATTTCTTGGCTCTGGGAGAATGTCTTGATTAATGTGTTGACAGGCTTTAAAGAGCCTTAAATGCTTGAATCAAGCTTTTGAAATATTAATTTCAAGACTTAAACTTACTTTAATACCACTGACTTCACCAACAGCTGTATGCCTGGTTGCTATATCATACTTCAGTTGAGGATGATCGAGGGCTAGCATAGTATGTTCCAGCGTGATCTCAGCATATCAATCTGTATGACACATGCAAAGTGCTGAATAAAATATCACCTGTACATCTATCCTCTGGCTCTGCCTCGTCCAGCCAGTCTCTCTCCTCTGGGACTGATTCAGCTCCAGAGCACCAGGATGTTATTTCAAACCTCCAATACTTCCTTTGCCAGTCTCATATCTTACCTTTGGGACAGATTAAGGCTCTTTCTTCCCCACCGTTCTCATCCTGGCCTCTTTTTCTGTGACAGGGTGCTTCTTTTCCTTGGTCATGGATAAAGGCTCTTTATGCCAGTCAGCTGGCTCAGTGGTGGGATTCTTTTATTGGTGGTCACTGTCAGCCAGCTGAGCAACCTCTGGCAAAATAGCAGTATTTGTCTGTGTGTGTGTGTGTGTGTGTGTGTGTGTGTGTGTAGGTGTGTAACCTTGGCAGTGCACTGAGATGTCTTTGTGTCTCCTGGACTCCTGCCTGCTGTCTCTCCCTATTTGTGGGTCACATCCACTCCTGGTTCTTCTCCTGACACTGGTGGCATAACACATGACATTAAAACAACAAACCTTGATGCCACACAGCCTGTGGAGAGTGAACCTTGAGCCATTGTCTAGCCAGCTGTCACTGTGTCTGTTTGCTCTGCGCTCACAGAAGTGACATGTCTGTCAACAGACACAGATTATATTCAACTTCTCTAAACAAATAATATTTTAAAAAAATAGACATTATTTCAAACTATGGCAAATTATGACAGCCACAGGGTGTCGGGATGGTTTTAGCAAAGATCCTTTGAATTGTTAGGGGTGAACACCACCCTTTTGTATGGTGTTCATGTTTTTGTTAGTCAGTAAGTGTTTGCAGGTCTGGTGGACCCACTGTATTATTGAGTTCTTAAATCCATACAGCCAACAATTTATGTAAAAATACTAAAAAACTGTTTATCCCAATTACAAGCAATACAGACCGCATGTATAGTTAATATTTAGTTAGAACAAATGTATACATAACAGTGCTATTCATTTTTTGGGATAAAATGTAACAAAAGAAAAATCAATCATAATCCATGCTGATGCTTGTTTATTTACTCTGAAGCTCAACTTCAGTGCAGGTTTCTACCACTCAGTGGAGTGGATTAATATGACGATCAGCTTGGAGCTCCCAGCCAGTTCTGAAACATCTCCAGCAATGACTCAAGGTGATTTATAGAAAAAGAGATTTCATATTCTCCTTAATCTTCTTTGCTCTCTGAATATTTTTGAAGTGTCTTGCATAGCATTTTGATCCATATATTAAAGAGATTGATTTGGTTGGCTTACATTTCAAAAACGGTGTGGAAAAAAATAATGGTTAGCAGATGGAGAGAAGACTGTTAGGAGTTAATCATGTCCAATCTAGTCAGTGTGTCACTGTGAATATCAATACTCTGAATTGCTGGTCAAGTGAAGGGGCTCTATGTCTCTTTACAACCATATTAGTAAAGAGAGGCCTCAATTTATCAACTTACACATTTTAAGTTGATACATTTTTGCTTCCAGGTCATCAAAATCTTAAGCATCTTCCAGAAAGGATTGCTGAATATAAAAAGTTTTCCCATTATCTATTTATTTATAAAATATTTTCCATAAATATAAATATAAAAATAGTAAATATAAAAAAAATAGTAATAGTAATAATAATGGCTCCATGTAAGTGTGAGTTCAGAGGTGGTTAAAATAATACACTGACCAGACAGATAGACTGGGGATAAATGAAAGGTGGAGGGAAGGTGAAACTTTCATAGATGGACTCCTGACAGAGCCAGAGAAGCAAAGAGTCAATTACTGTCCCTCAGAGATTCTCCTACCTCTATATTTAAAAGTTTCCAAACATCCAGCTCTATTGAACTAGGCAGGCCCTACAGAGAAATATAATACTCAAAAGCTGACAGCTGGTTCCATCATCAGTGGAACCAACTCTTATTTCTTTACTCCACCCGTTAAAAAGTAAGATTGCATGTCTAGAAAGAGACTTAGTTCAAAAGTCTGCCTAAATGCACCTCATGAGCCCATAGGCTCCAACCTTAAAGAGGCCCGTCGACAGCTGTATATCTTTTGCAGATCTGGATTAATGATGCGTTACTGCACCTTTAGATTACATAAATGATAGCTATACTCTTCTTTTGTGCTGTCAAAGTATTGATTTAACTTTGTTTGAATCATGATCCATATTTGTTGTACAACAACTGATAAAGTTAATATCAGTTTGCCTTACAATACGGACAGAAAATCACAAGAACATATATACAATCCCATATTTTATTCACAGTAGAACATAGAATAGTATTATTTCATGAAAAAAATATTTGAATTTGTTGGCAGCAACATGTCTCAAAAAGTTGGGATGGGGGCAACAAAAGCCTGGAAAAGTAACTGGTACTAAAAAGAAACAGCCAGAGTAACATTTTGCAACTAATTAGATAACTGGTAACAGGCCAGTAACATAATTGGGAATATAAAGAGCATCTTAGAGAGGCAGAGTTCATCAGAAATAAAGATGGGAGAGGTTCTCCAATCTGCACAACAACTGTGTCTACAAATTGTGGAAAAATTCCAGAATAATGTTCTTCAAAGGAAAGTTGTAAAGACTAAGAATATCTCATCATCAACGGTGCATAATATAATGAAAAGATTCAGAGAATCTGGAGAAATATGTGTGCACAAGGGACAAGCCTGAAAAATCAGTAATGGATGCCTGTGATCTTCAGGTCAGGTAAAAACAGGCATGGTTATGTCATGAAAATCCCTGCATGGGTTCAGGAACATAGTTATCCGTGCCATCCACAAATGCAAGTTAAAGCTCTATCATGCAAAGAAGAAGCCATAAATACTGCCATCTTCACTGGGCCAAAGCTCATTTAAAATGGACTGCGGCAAGGTGAAAAAATAGTTCTGTGGTCAGATGAATCAAAATTTGAAATTCTTTTTGGAAAACATGGACACTGTGTCCTCTGGACTAAAGAGGAGATTGACCATCCAGCTTATTATCAGCACTCAGCACTCAGTTCAAAAGCCTGCTTCTCTGATGCTGTAGGGGTGCATTCCTATATGATATACTTTATTGTCCCCTTAGGGAAATTTGTTGTGGACTCAAGTGCTATCACAGAAGCTGCCTTCACAGAGTCAATAAAAATTTAAAGAAAAGAGAAATAACTAAATAGATAAAAAAAACAGTAGTCTATCTGTAATCACAAACAAACCAGTCAATTTAGTAACAACAAACACTCCACAATGCCCACATTGCAGATGACTTTAAAAACTGTTATTTAAAAGCTTGATTGATGTTGGGACAAATTATTTTTTAAAGCGATTCAGCCTGCATTTTGGGACTCTATCTTCTGCCAGAAGGCAAGAGCTCATACGCAGGATGAAGGATATGCGACGGGTCTGACAGAACCCTCTGTGCCTGTCTGATTACAGACCGCTCATAAATGGACTGGAGGGAGAGGTCTTCAGTCCTCCCCATCACCTTCATGGCAGACGCAGCAGCTTAGATTTTGCCTGCACAGAGAGGTTGCCATACCACGATGATATGCCATACCTTATAATGCTCTCCAGTACAGCCTGATAAAACAGAAACATTATTTTCTGGCTGATACCAAGCACCTTTAGTCTGCGTAAAAAGTATGGTCTTTACTGTAAGTGAGAACACAGATTGTCAATATGGTCATTCCAGCTAAAGAGGTAATCGGTGAATACCAAGATACCAATAGGATTTAACCTGATTGATTTCTTCATTATGGATAAACACTGGGGAGTGGTCTCCCGCTGCTTGGGTTTTTCCCGGTGCTTAAGAATCAGGTGAGTGGTACTGCTGATCATCTGTACTCCTCCCCTGCCTATAGGCAAACTGAAGTGGATCTAATTTAGAATTTAGCTCCGATTTCAGTATAGATACCATGTATTTTTCAAAACATTTCATGACAACAGAAGTTAAAGCCACTGGTCTAAAATCATTATTTTCTGTAGGACATGGTTTTTTTGGAATTGGAATTATGGTGGATGTTTTCCAGAGGGAAGGGACTGTATGTGAGTCTATGGACTTGGAAAGCAAGACACCAAGCTGGAGTGAGCTCTACTCCAAAGGTCTTTAGAAGAAAAGCTGAGATACCATCATGGCCTGAAGATTTCTTTTTGCAAATATGATTGAAAAGTGACTTAATTTTACGAGGGTCAACTACAAACCTAGAACACTGGTCAGTGCTTGTAATTGCCTGCATCACCTTATTACAATCCAAAAAAAGGTCCTGTGTGTCAAACCTGAGAAAAAAACATCACTCGGTTTGTTTGCTTTACTCCGTTCATCATATGTTATAATGCACTTCCTGTTAGTCGTCATGTTGGTGGCGGCTTTCATGGAGTCCCAGAGCTTTTTATAGTCCATTGTGAAAAAGTTATTTTCTATGACATCCCTGGATTTCCTTCTTGCCTTCTTTAGTATTTGATTAAGTTCTTTTTGCACCGCTTTTAAACCCATTCTGTCGTGGTTAATCTCTCTGTGAATGTAAGGCTTATTGTTAGGATACGGTATAATGTCCTTCTTCCAGATTATGCAGAGGAATGAGCCCTTAAGTATCTCTATACTATCTATACTATCTTTTGACCAAACAGTCACTGTCTTAGTCTCTGGTTTACTGCTCTTAAAAACAGGCATTAGTGCCTATGGAATTGGCAGCTTGCACACCTGGAAAGGCACCATCAATGCTGAAAGGTATATACAGGTTTTAGAGCAACATATGCTCCCCTCCAGACGGAAGGCCTCGCATATTTGAGCAAGACAATGGTAAATTCTACTGTGGCTATTACAACAGCATAGCTTCAAAGCAGAAGAGTCTGGATGCTGAACTGGCCTGCCTGCAGTTCAGACCTTTTACCAATTTAAAACATTTAGCCCATCATAAAAAAGAAAATACAACAAAGAAGACCAATGACTGCTGAGCAGCTAGAAGCCTACAGACAAGAATGGGACAACATTCCTCCCCCAAAGGTCCAGCAACTGGTCTCCTCAATTCCCAGATGTTTACAATTACAAGATCATCAATCATTTGACCAATTTATTTGATATCCTTAGCTCATATTTTCTGTGTCAAGCTACAACAGTACTTATACTAATGATGGCTTTCTCTTTCTTTTTTGTGTGTGTGTGTTTTTTTTTTTTTCCTTAAAATTTTTAACAACCTGCTGTTATGAAGAGAATGTCTATCAATTTTTTGATTGTTGTCTTTTTTGTTTGTTTGTTTGTTTTTG
>VUQS01076904.1:0-10050 GCA_015108495.1 Heterochromis multidens
GGCCACTCTATAATACAGGCCTGATTGGTGGAGTGCTGCAGAAATGATTGTCCTTCTGGAAGGTTCTCCTCTCTCCACAAAGCAATGCTGGAGTTCTGTCAGAGTGACCATCGGGTTCTTGGTCACCTCCCTGACAAAGGCCGTTCTACCTGATCGCTCAGATTGGCCGGGCTTCCCGACCAATCTGAATGAGCCTCTCTGAATGAAACCTCTGAATGAGTATGTCATCTGCTGAGAGGAGAGACACTTGACTTTGTGGACAATAGTTTAAAATCTTTAAATCATTTCTGAAACTAATTGGACATCAGTGATTAGATGTGGTATGATCAGATTTGTTGCTGTAGGAAGAGTTCTGGTCATTCCAAACTTCTTCCATTTATGGATGATGGAGGCCACTGTGATCATTGGGACCTTCAATGCTGCAGAAATTGTTCTGTACTCTTCCCCAGATCTGTGCCTCGATACAATCCTGTCTCAGAGGTCTACAGACAAATCATGGCTTGGTTTGTGCTCTGACATGCACTGTCAACTATGGGACCTTATATAGACAGGTGTGTGCCTTTCCAAATCATGTCCAATCAACTGCATTTATCACAGGTGGACTCCAATCAAGTTGTAGAAACATCTGACAGATGATCAGTGGAAACAGGATGCACCTGAGCTCAATTTTGAGTGTCATAGCAAAGGCTGTAAATACTTATGTACATGTTATATTTTTTGTTTCTTCTTTTTAATAAATTTGCAAAATGTCAAGCAAACTTTTTTCACTTTGTCATTATGGGGTATTTTGTGTAGAATTTTGTGGTGAAAAATGAATTTAATCCATTTTGGAATAAGGCTGTAACATGACAAAATGTGGGAAAAGTGAAGTGCTGTGAATACTTTCTGGATGCACTGTAGATGCTGATGCTCTGGCAAGCTGAATGAGTACATCATCTTCTGAGAGGAGAGACACTTGACTTTATGGACAATAGTTTAAAATCTTTAAATCATTTCTGAAACTAATTGGACATCAATGTTTAGATGTGGTATAATCAGATTTGTTGCTTTTTGTTTGGACTCTAGCGTCAGCACTTTGGGTGAGCTGCACTCTGTCCACACCTTAAGGTAAACATATTACTATTATATATTATATTCTGTATATATGTGTCTGCGTCACCTAAGTCATACGCACACAATCACCCTTGCTACAAGTAACCCAGTCTGTAAGCTATTAATTTATTGTAAAATGAAGGTAAACAGGTGGGAACCCATCACCAATATTTAAATGGCTTCATAATTTACCTTCAGCTCTCCCTGCAGAGCAGACGTGTGCTGGCACACCTAACCAACTGCTTACCAGTTGAAATTTGGCAAAGAGCCCTTTGGGTCTTTTTCAGTAGAAATTACTGCAAGCTGTTTCTTTTTAATTTTTGCACACTTACGTGAAACAAACACACACGCGCACACACACAAAACTCTCTAAAAGTGATGTTATTGGGATGCTGATTTTAATGTCGGTGTGAGGCGACTGTGTAAAAGTGTCACATTCACATGTTCTACAGTAAACACAGTAAATGTAAGGATTGCATTTGTAGGGAAAAGAGCTATTTTGTAACTCAGTATCAAAGCCACTTGGTCTGTTTCCCATATATATGGTTTTTGTACAACATGGAAAGTTATTCCAGACTGATTGTAAGAGAAGATCTGAATGGCTTCCTTGTCTTCTGTCTGATCTCTCATGTGTTTCCCTACTATTAATCTTATTGGCCCCATATGTTTGGCTCCTGTTGCTACAGTTTACCATGATGTATGTAGTCCAGGCTAGTGAAAGCCAATAAACAGCAAACTAGCTGGGAAAGCAGAGCTGTAAGGATAACAGGCTGCCTGTACTGCAAACACCAAATGTATAGCTATTATAATCCTAAACAAAGAGCAGTTGAGTATTGCTTTCCATAAAGAGGAGATATGGGTTTCATTCCATCCATTTAACAAATTGCATGCACAGCACATAATGCACCTAACTCACATTATCCTCATTTCAAAATATAGATTTGTGGTCACTATGTATATACTGTATAAAAAGATTTGCAGAGAAACGTTTTGCAGTGTGATTAGAAAAACAGTCACTTAATGACAATTTTGCTTTTTTGGTTTCAGTGGGTCCTGTGTCATAAAACTTTCTCAAACCATGAAGAGAAAGTGATTATACACAGCAGTTATCCTCAAAACTAGAACTGAGTCCCCTCAAGAGCCCATATATTTGCACAATATCCAGAGGGAGCTGAAATATGGACATGCATCCATTTTCTTGTGCCAGTTATAGATTTATTACTTTGGCTAAAGTAATCTTGAAAGATTTGTTTAATGGATGCAAAAGAGTTGAGAAATTATGAGGAGGATTTACCTGTGGCCAACTCACAATGCTTTTCACAGAAGATTTCAGTATCTGGAAAGGCTGTTAGAATAAGCATTTCTGTCTAGACAAGGCAGTGGAAAAGCAACTGGAGAAACTGGACTATTTTATTGACTAAAGTCATTTGCTTCTTGGTTGGCTTTAGTTTGAGTTTTTTTGGTGTGGCTACACCTGCTGCTAAGAATAAAGGACCTGGCAGGATAGGGTGTAGGTACACAGAAGTCAGAATATTTGAAGAACTTCTTTGTAGTGGGGTGAAACTAAGTGTTGTCTTTTTTTGTACTTCTTTCTCTTCATAATGAACTCTGCTTTTAGTCCCTTTTCCTGTTCAAGCCAACTTTTCAATCAAACTGTATTTTGCCTACTGTCATGGTACTGCCTCACACAATAATTTGTCCATTCACTACCTTGGGGGTAGGACAATATACCACAGGTGGACATAAATTGCCCACAATAATGACAGTGGAGGGAGCTGGAAAAGAATAGCACGTTACTGGCTGGTGGGGACATTCAAACAAGCAAATGGACATGAGGAACCCTTTTCCCCTTTTCAAGAAGCCGTTTGTCTTTTGTTATATCTCATCAAACAAATACTGAACTGAACTGCCAACCATGACAAGGAGTGAAGACTTAGTGAGAGACAGCTGAGCATCTGTGACTCAACACTGTGTGAAAGGGGTTGTTTATTCATGTGAGACCTGAGATGACTAAGTGTGTCCACACTCCTTTCACTTAGCTGATGGCTAGAATATCCTTCTCCAAAAGAGTATGTACGGTGCAGAACTCTGGAGTCCTGTAGAACTTCAATAAATAAAGGTCATTAGCAGATTGGCTTGTTGACCATGACACTTTGCACAGCGTGTTGCCTTTTTGGAGGACACTACACTACTAGCCCCTTACAATGTAACCTCCACATTGGTTGAATTTCTTCAATCACTATCTCTGTACGTGAACAAACACCAATTATGGACCTCATATATATTACATATATATTGTGAAAATTATGTCCTGCTCAAACCCTTGTGTATGCACTTTTGCATAGGCTATCTGTTATGATGTGATCTGTTGTGATGTGATTATTGTGAGCCTGTGTGTGTGTGTGTGTGTGTGTGTGTGTGTGTGTGTCTGTCTGATTTTATTAAACTATCATTCTCTACAGGACATTTTGCAAACTTAAGCTGTGGTTGTTTCAACACAGCCTCGTAACTGTTTATACCCATGCTTGAGGTGCCCTTGACTCACTGCATTCTTCTCCCAAATGTTTAATTAGGTTATTTACAAAAGGTAACATGCTTTTAACTTCACTGAAAACTAGCACCATAAATACTTCAATCATGCAAGCATAAAGAATATATTTGTATTGTGGAAGAGCCACAGTAATTAGGTCAATAAGGTCAATGGTTTGATTCATAATACGCTCATCCCATGATAGCCCATGTGAGGCAACACTGAAATCTGTCTGCTCACTTACAGTAAATCATGCTGGATTTGATCATGAGCTAAAACAACCAACTTCAGGGCAGTAACCCATCCAAGTCCTGTGGTTTTACATAATGGAATACACAAGAGCCAGTGAAACTGCACCGCTTTGCAGGTAGACTCTGTGATTACTTGAAAGAGAAACATCTGTTGAATAGATGTGAGAATTCAGTGGCAGCACTGCTGCTTGTTTGAGAACAAAGTGTAACAAAGTGTGACAGCAGATGCCATTTGGCAGCTTGTGTCTGTCTGCCTCCTGCAAGTGTCTGTATGCATGTGTGTGTCTGCGTGTCCAGGTGTTAAGGGAGGAGAAAACTGTGGCAGGAAATTCCTTCTGATAGCATGAACCAAAAGGTGTTGAATGACTGACTGACTGACCGCCCAGTTGAAACACACTGATTTGGGATTTGCTCTTTGGGTGGCTAACTGACAGAACAACGTGCCTGCTGGTTCCCTAACAAAGTGCATTACAGGTGACTGCAACCAGCTCACTGAATAGCTTCGACAGTCACTGGCTGGTTGACTGATGATGTTTTCAGACTGTCAATCGGTTAAGGGGGAGGTTGGTGTGAGGTGGGGGGATGTCTCTGCTAGTGTGTTGTTAACAAGCCTGAAACAACACGATCACCCACTTAGTTTCCTCTTTGCATCTATTTACAGCCATGTCTTACACCCCGAGGAGCCAATCCCGGATAAGACGGAGTCATGCTGTGGCGTTGTAGCGGGACAAAACTCAACCCACTTTGGTACATCAAATAAGTGCAAGCACTCTGTGTTGAAACACAGTAGCAGATATGAAATAAAGTGTCTTTTCAAGTTATCGTTTTCTAAAATTTCTACTGAAGTAATTTCAAAACACATGTCCTATTTAAGTTTTTTTTTTATGGACTTACTTTGATGTCATTACATTTCTTCCTTCAGGTGACTGGCTGTAAAGAGAGCTTAACAAAATGAACACAAAAACACTCAACTCAGACAAAATGAAATAGCAATAAAACTAACTTTAACAAAACCAAATAAAGGTATTGTCATTGTTGTGATGGATTATTGTGTTTGAGTCATTTTCACATCTGGTTGTTTTTCTACTCCAAGAAAGGAGGGGGGACAAATGGATTCTTAAGGTAAGTAAGCAAACTTTGATATCTGTTCCTCTTTGTGGGCAGCCAGCATGGGCAGTTCTGACATGCTTTTCCCTCATGATCAAGTGATGTGAAGAATGTAAAAATGTAACAAAGAGGCCAGGAGAATTGAAACAATTATTTTTGTCTCATTTCAAGTTGTAAATGTGCCATCTTCATAAATCTAAACTGTATGCGCATTACAAAAAACAGACAACGTGTTCTCATGCCTGGGATGAATATATTGCCATTTTTTCAGATGTCACCTATATCTTCATGGTAACCACAAGGTGTCTGTTGGCGTCATTGGCTCAACATACTGACTCTGGCAATACTGGCTGACAAGAGACAATGGTCCAGTTTCTGATACCTACAAAGATCATGTAAAGAGGCTGGAGGAGTGGTAGTGGTATAAGTTGCACATCTGTCCACGAGAAGATCCTGGTTTGCATCCAATTTACAATTTACATTTGCTGATTTGCTTCATTTTTTACTCCCATTTTCACTTGCTGGTGGCAGATTCAAAACTACTTGGTTAGGTGTAGGAAAAGACTCTGGCTTATGGTGAACCATGTCACACTTCCAAGGAGTGATCTACTAGTAGCATACATGCTGAAAGTGGAAGCAGTGCATGAGAACATGACCTTGAAAGGGAGATCAGCCACATTTTAAGTTTTTAATCATTAAGGGCTTTGAGCCACTAAGCAGTTAAAAGTTTCAGGCCTAAGCAAACTATCTAAACAAGTTACTATTGTACCATACTAATATAAGCATCCTGTGATGTTTTATGTTTGATATCCCTTCATTATAAATGAAACTGCTTTAAATGTAATGCAGCACATCTATTCTCTGTGCAGCTCTCTGGGCTGGATCGTAAACCCAAAAGTAACTGTAATAATAACGCTCAGCAAAATGCTCACCACAAATTAAAATATCTTCAAATTGTGAACCTTTCTTCATAGAATGGCAGATCATTAGAAGTTGCTCCATTTTATTTTCGTGTTAATTTGGCAAAACATCTTTCCTCCTGAGCTGAAGGGTTTGTCCCGCTGGATTGGCTTCTGTCTTGTCTGCAGGGAGAAACAGAAATCGAGCAGTTTTGAAGTTTCCCACTACTCTTTTATTTGAATGATAACAGATCTTATTTCACATTCTGGACAAAGTCACAGTGAGCTGACAAAAGGAAAATTGCTTCAATTTGTCTGCGTCTTTGCTTTTCAGAGGAGCTGCCAGTCATAACACGGTGCTTGGTGAAAAAAAGAGACCAAATCCTTGAATAAATACAATCAACAGAGTGGACTTTGGTGTTGGGTGGCTAACTTTGAATCTAAAATAAAGATTACAAACTTTGTTTCTCCAGTGAGTTAGTGGTAAAACTTGAGCACCAACTCAAATTGAGTGGCGGGATGTTTCTTGTCTACTTTATGTTCTTATCAATGGTATGTTGACAACTAAAATAAATAATTCGGACAAATACTTCTCCTCTGAGACTGTTTTGTCTCCCCAAAATCTCCACGAGAATCCTTTCAAGAATGTTATACATGTTATGGATGCACATTGATGGATTTACAATTCTGTTTTTGGCAAAGGTTTATTTGTCCCTCAACCACAGAACATCAACTTGTTCTCCTTTGTGATTAAAAAAAAAAAAAAAAAGGTGTTATGGGATCTTGAACAGTGGTCTGAATAAACGTTTTACTTGGACAAATTGGTCCAGTGTCTACAGATAAGATTGTGCAGCACCACACGTCCATGGTGCTGTGTCTGGGACTTTGTGTATTCATGCTAACGGTGTGTGTCCATGTATATTATGAGACATCAGCAGTAAAAATAGCTGAAACTTAAAAATAGCACTGGCCTTAATTTCGTTTGAGTACAAGATAGTGCAAGAACGAGTTCCTTTGGGCTGCTGGATGCATTTAGTGGGTGTGTGTTTATGTGTCATTGTATATGCAAGTAATTATCATGCTACAAAACATAAGGGGTATACTGTTATTGTGAAGCCACTTGACTAAAATCACTTCTTTGACTGGAGCTGGGGATATTTTGGTTCAATGTTAAAATTGCTGTAATGAATTTAATCAGTCACTCTATAGGTTGAACTACCCAGTTGTGCATTTACATTGTTTCTGTGTTCAGTGTAACTTTGAACAGTTATGTTACAGCATTACCTACTGAGAAGAGTAACTCATAAGAATACTTTTATGCACGATGGTTATATTGTCCTGAGTGTGTGTGGACAATTACTTCCTAGTGTATCGACCTCTCTCCTCCACCACATACAAGCTTGTTAATTTTTCAATGACAATTTAGCTAAAAGCTAGTCATTGCAGTTTCAGAGTTATCGTAGAGATGTATCAAGAGTCCTCGTCACTAGTGTGGTGGTGCTTTTCTTGGCTTGCAGGTGCATATTCAAAATGTGAAGTGGAGCTCCTGAGCAGCTGACAGACACTTAAAATCACCTTGGCACAAAATAATGTGAATGCTTCCAAATCCAAGTCCAAATTTATTTATATAGCATATTTAAAACAACAAAGTTGACCAAAGTTCTGCACATGAAACAAAGGGTTACATAATAAAAGTAAGAGAAACACCATACACAAATGCACACATGCCCACACACATCAATAAATATATCCAAAGATCACAAAAATACAAAGACAATACAACAGCCTAAATACCTAAGCTCTCACTCTGGGTTCAAAGCCAAAGAATAAAAATTCGTTTTAAGGCATACTTTAGAAATGTGGGAGGGCAACTCATTGCATAGTTTAGGGGCTACAGCTGAGAAAGCTTGAGCCCCCCCAGTTCTTAAGTCTAGTTTTTGGAACACGGAGGAGTAGCTGCTCAGCAGATCTCAGTGACCTCGAAGGAACATAAGGTGTTAAGAGATCAGCAAGATACGATGGAGCCAACCCATTAAGGGATTTAAAAACATACAATAAAAGAATAAAATCTTAAAATCAGTCCTAAAATGCAGAGGAATACTTCCACTCTGTAGAGGTTGTCATCTTTGCCATCATGCTACCTGACTTTAACATGGTCACTTGCACAGCTGTAGGATTGGACACAGTCCACAAGTACACACCTGCGTGTCAAGGAGTGGGAGGGAGAAACGTTTCAAATGTGTTGGCGATTTTCTGTTTTTCAGAACAAGAGAAAAACAGTGAAGTAGCATTTTATAAGAAATGTATTTGCCTATTTAAAAAAAAAAAAAAAACTGAATAAATGAACTGCAAAACTAATGTGTTACCTTACTCATTATAACACAAACGTAATTTGAGTACTCTAATCTGCTACTTTGTAACATGTTACACCCTACACTGTCTACGCTGGAAAAATTCAATATAAAGGAGGTTACTGAAGGATATAGTGCTCAGAGATTTCAGGCTGTATTTAGTGATTCCAGTTTTACTGAAAGCAATAGATGTCATGGTGAAGTGATCAATACAAGATCCAAGTTATAGTAAACTAGACGTTTCCCTTAGTTTTGTAAATTTTCTCAACACGGATGAGGCATGACCACAACCACACAGCATCTCACGAATGTTGTGGATCTGAGGGCTGTTCAGCGCAGGTCACTTGGATCCCTTCCAGTGTGCTACAGTAGCTGCCATGGATGCTTGCCTCAGAGCTATCTACTTCCACACCTGCAAAGCCCTGTGCTGTGTAACTGCTCATTTGAATTGAATTTTCCTGTGACATTGAACCTTTTCTCAAAATTTTTTTCTCACAAAAGGAATGGGTCATCGACACTGGATTCTTCTGTGATGTATCTGTCAGTTGTTGTTATACTGCACTACCAAATCTGTACACTGTACAAGAAGAAAGGTCAGCACTTTGCCATGAGATAGACAGTATTTGGATTGTGTCCTGATCCAGGTATGCATCTAATTGAAGCTACAGTTTCAGGTGCCTCACATTACATTTGGTCCTGTTTAACACATTAATCTATCATTCTGTCCTATGTGGAGAGCAGTCCAACATGCTGAAGTATTCAGCAACGTCTCTACCTTAATGGAATGCACAGTGCATCATGGGACTGTTTCACACGTGATATTCACACCATGGATATCCAGGATATCCATACCCAGTGAGTGATAAATGACTAAAGAAATGGTACACCAGTGTGTGTCAGGCCTCACAAAACATCAGACAGGCAACATTTCATTCAATATTTAAAAGTAAACAGCAGCCACAAATATATACTTTTCCTGTGCATTCCAGTATGATTAACATTTTTTTTTTATTTCTGTTCCTACTGCTGGTTACAAGCACTTGTTATACAGATGACTGGAATACATGGACAATTCATTTTTATGTTGAAGTGGACTCAGCACCTTACAAAAACTCAACATATATACAGGGCTGTAAAAAAGTATTTGCCCCCTTCCTGATTTATTTTATAGTTGCAAATTTGTCACACTTACATGTTTCAGATCATCAAACTAATTTTAACATTAGACAAAGATAACCTGAGAAAATACAAAATGAAGTTTTTAAATGATGATTTCATTTATTAAAGGAAAAAAGCTATCCTGGCCCTGTGTGAAAAAATAATGGCCCACCCCACCCTTCTTGTTAAATTATGAATTAACTGTGATTAACCACATTTTTTGGAAAGATGAGTTCAGTTTCACTAGCCACACCCAAGCCATCCTCACCGTCGTTGCCACCAGAGCTGCTTCGTCTCCACCGCTGGCCATCCGGCCGGCCCCTCTGAGTTGCTTCACCCTCGACATTGGCCTCTGCCCCTAGATCTTCTCCCGTGGCAAACCCCCTGA
Organism: Heterochromis multidens; assembly: GCA_015108495.1. Lineage (NCBI taxonomy): Eukaryota > Metazoa > Chordata > Actinopteri > Cichliformes > Cichlidae > Heterochromis > Heterochromis multidens. The sequence goes on from VUQS01076904.1 coordinate 9,777, forward strand.
ACTGCTATATCTCTTCCGCCTAGCCCCTTGGCTGGGCCGACCCCCAGAACTGTGTTTTTGTGTTTTGGACTTGTGTGCTCACCATTTTTTTTGTTCTGTTCTCTTTGTGGGTTGGGCAGTAGAGTTGAGTATGTGGGTTGCGCCCATAAAAAAAAAGAAAAAAAAAAAGAAAATGTTGTTTAAGTATTTGACTTAAGAGCCCATTAAAACTAATCTGTAATTTGCTATGTTCAATCTTGTCACAATAAAAGCATAAAAAAAAAAAAGTTTAATT